>VMDR010007557.1:0-39993 GCA_007922815.1 Macrotus californicus
AGATCCTTGGACACAGGATCAGGGGCAAGCCCGGGACGAGCAGCCGCTGCCCACTGCTCCCCTGGCTGCAAGTGTCCGAGGGACCTTTGGAGATGAGGAGAAACAAAGTGAACATGTGCAGCAAAGACAAGAGAAGGCACGTGTGTGCTCAACGAACAATGCGTGCTGGGTCCTTTTTTGAAGGTTTTGCCTCTTTTCTAACCTTGAGGACTTTAGAGGAGGTCTTAGAAGAGTAACCTCCACAGGATACTCAGGTTTCCAAGTGAGTCCTCTGATGTGCTGATGCAACAAAACGAGCACACAGAGTGATCGGGGTCCTTCTCTGGTGAGTGTCTCCTTCAGAAAAGTCACCAGAGAAGGGCCAGGACTGAGGTGGGTCTTCCCCTGCATGGTCTGGAATGTACGAACCATTTGCTTTCAAATGTCCTTGGTTAGGGAAGATAAGATCCTCAGATTTGTTACCTGGCTGTACATTGCTAGGACTTACTCTGCTATCAAGCTCAATTTTCCCATTCTACTTGCCAAGGAATTGTCCTGCCTTTTTATTAACCTGCCTGAACTCCATACACTTGGAGACTCCTATTGGCATTGGATTTGACACAATGATCCTCTCTTGACAGAAACCAGACATCAGCCGAACTGGGGACCGTGGACACAGACCTTTGACTCCAAAAGCTGGACCCTGGAGTGGACCCCAAACCAAAACCAGGACTCCAGGCCCAAAGCCCCAAACCCAAAGCCATGTGCCCACACCTGAGCCAGACCACACAGTCTGAAGGCCAAACACCAGGAGCCAGAGACTGACATCGGACCCTTATAATGCTAGATTCCATACACTAGAACCTAAAGCTTCATCTGCACATGCGCCTTGCATGCAAACCCAAGACACAAAGCCACATCCTAAGAGGTGCAAGAATGCAGACACACAACCATATACATTTTGATTCTGAGGTACAGGCCCTGGACACAGGACTCAGACCTATAACCAGGATGCCATGGCCAGAATTTGGAGTTGGACTCAGACACAGGCCCTCGTTGCCAGAGGCAGGAGCTGAACCAGATCCTCCTATTGCAAACAAACTTACGATTCAATAAGATAAAACCCATGTCCCTCCAAGTGCAAACTTCAAAGTTTTGCCAAACCCGGCAGCAACAGGCCAAAAGACAGAGTGCACAACAAGGGTGCTGACCTTGGACGGCAGATGTCCATGGTCTCTCAGCTGCAGCAGGGTCGGGAGTGAGGGCTGTCTCACCACTCACTTCACACCGCCTGCTTTTCAAAACTGTGGGGGTTTAAAAAGTGATTATTTTCCACAAGCCTTGTCGGCTCTAACACCTGTGGGATAATAATCAAAATAATGTAATCAGATCAATACAAGATATTCAACATTTAATGCGTGCATGAGTATGAATGAATACCAGACAATGAGGTCATATCAGGTATACAGGACATTTGGGAGGATGGGGAAACAGGGTCTCAGAGAGGTAAAATGGGGGATAGACAGGAAATTTATGAAAAGTGCAGCATGCGTGGAATGCTACAAGCATTCTCTGGAGGTTCTGCCATGCTGTGGTTTTTGCTGAGGGACAAGTTCAGACAGTGACTCACACTGAGTTCATAGAGGGCATGTTGTGAAGGAGTAAAACATTTAAGAACAGGGTCATTTTTAAAGTGGGGAATCAGGTGGTGGAATAAAAATAGAACAATAAACTGAAAAGATGGGCCAAAGACAGATGCTACTTGAGTGCATGAAAGGTGAACTCACTTCAAACACAAGGGAAAGAGCAAGCACTGGACACACACATGGTGAGGAGGTGACCGGTTGGCAGAAGTGCTTGTGGAGGGAAAGGCGGTGAGAGTCAACCCTGAAGCAGGACTGCCACTTCCATACAGAAAGCAGTGGGATGAAGCATGAGTGCTCTTTGTCTTCCAACAAAAGATAACAAACCTTAAGACAACCCTCTCCCCGACCAGCAGCAGTCCCTCCTGTCAGGGTGCTGTTAACAGATTTCATAGGAAGAAGTTCAAAGCAGGGTATTTTAAAAGAAAAAAGATACTGTGTTCTGCTTTCTCTTTAATTTTTTAAAGATTTTATTTATTTAGTTTTGAAAGGGGAAGGGAGGGAGAAAGAGAGGGGGAGAAATATCAGTGTGTGGTTTCCTCTAGCACACCCCCTGCTGGGGATCTGGCCTGCAACCCAGGGATGTGCCCTGACTGGGAATCCAACCGGTGACTTTTCAGTTCACAGACCAGCACTCAGTCCACTGAGCCACACCAGCCAGGGCTGCTTTTGCTTTAGGATGACAGGGTTCACCTGGGGTGTCCAGGAGTCATGACAGGGGTCCTTACAAGAGCAATGCAGGTCACTCCCTCAGAAACACATCTGCACCCCCATCTTCATTGCAGCATAATCCTCGGCAGCCTAGACACAGAAACGAGCTCCATGTCTGCGGACGGAGGAGTGGACAGGGAGGATGTGAGCTCTCCCTGTGAGTGTGAGGGACACGGTTGGGCCCTGAGTCAGGAGGAAACCCTGCCGTTTGCAGCAGCACAGACAGCCCTCCAGGGCATTACGCTAAGTGAGATGAGCCCAAGGAAGGCGCTACTGCTCGACCTCAATCTCACTCACATGTGGAAGCTGAAAACACAGACCCACAGTGACAGAGAGTAGACTGGGCATTGCCAGGGGCGGGGGAACGAGGAGAGGTCGGTCACAGGGACAGACTTCCAGTTACAGATACGTGAGTTCTGCATGGTGACTACTGTTAACAACACCCTGACCTTCCTGGAATGTCACTGAGAGTAGATCTTAAATGCTGTCACCAGAAAGAAAACAAAACAGTAACTGTGTGAGGTGATGGAGGTGCTCATCACCCTCACTGTGGAATCGGTGTCAGACCATGAGGTTGCACGCTGCAGACACACACAGTGTTATCTGTCAGTCCTGGCCTTCCTCGAGCATGGGGGACTCTGCGCCCCCCCCCCCACCCCCGCAGGGACTCTCCTATTGGCTCAGCAACGATTGCCTGGGAGTCGTAGTCGACCAGCTGGCCGTTACTTAGCCAAAGGGCCTGGGATTATAGGTTTGACTAGTTAACCAGTTCACAGGGCAACTCCTTTGATGCTCTCGAGAAAACGGTCCCTGGCAAGGGGTGAGGACCTGCAAGGGTTGGCCCCCAACAAGCCTCGGAAGGACTGCAGCCCCTCTCTACAGGATGTAAGTTTATTTGATGATATATTCTAAGGTGTTATTCACTCGTGCGTGAAAGGCAATCACACATTGATGTTTCTCTCCCTCTCTTTCTCCTTCCCTTCCCCTGCCTCTAAAAATAAATCAATAAAATCTTTTTTAAAAAATAAAAATAAAGACTTTAAAAAAATAAAAGATATTTCCAAAGAAAGTTAAAAAATGTACACTTGAAACCTATATAATCTTATTAAACAATGTCACCCCACTAAATTTAATTAAAAGAAAAATAAGACAGCCATTTGGAAACCCTTAAAAATACAACAATTTAAAAGTAACACTATCCACCTCCATACAGACTTGAAAATGTTCTATTACAGTTTTAAGCGAAAAAAAGCAATGAGCAGAATAGTTTGCATGGTGTAACTTGTGATGTGAGGAAAGAGTGAAGACAGACTACATAACCTGGCATCACTTTAACCAAGCTGCTAAAGTTGTTGCCATTGCGACGTTTGGGGCACAAGGAAAGATTCCACTTTTGTTCTAACTACCCAGGAACTTCCACTGTTCAAACTCTCCAGCCCTGTGTCAATGCCTAGATTACATCAGGATGGACAGGTAACCACTAATTACCTCCTGAAGGTCTCATACGTACAACCCCTGACGTCCATCACCCAGACCACCTGGCGTGACCAGACCTTCTGGTGTCCACCTTACAGACTACCTGGCGTCCGTCATCAACTGACAATCATCCTGATCCAATCCTAGGACTACGAATGTAGGACAAATAATTCTCCAGAATCTGCTTTTTACTGTGAGAACTTTAACTTTTCTCTCTACTTTGCACACTTCTGGGTTTTGGCTTAGCTGTGATTCTGCTTGCAAATGCTAACACCCTTTTATATATATATATTTTATTGATAATGCTATTACAGTTGTTTTATTTCCCCCTCCTTTATTCCCCTACACTCTACACACCCCCTCCCACCCGCATACTCCCCTCTTAGTTCATGTACTTAGTTCACTCATATACATGAGTTCTTTGGCTTCTACATTTCCTATACTGTTCTTAACCTCCCCCTGTCTATCTTCTACCTACCATTTATGCTTCTTATTCCCTGTACCTTTCCCCCCTCTCTCCCCACCCACTCCCCACTGATAACCCTCCATGTGATCTCCATTTCTGTGATTCTGTTCCTGTTCTAGTTGTTTGCTTAGTTCGTTTTTATTTGCTTGTTGGTTCTTTTAGGTTCGGTTGTTGATAGTTGTGAGTTTGTTGTCACTGCAAACGCTAAGGCTCTTAAATAAATCTGTCATTTATCTCTGGCACAGCCTCCAGACTCTTTCTGAGTTCATATGACACATTTAACAATTACTTACAGCTGTGATATCTGTGTGTGCAAATGCATGTAACAGGCAGAGGGATACACACCATTTACTGCATTGAATAGTGTCCTGCCCAAAATTCACATCCACCTGGAACTTCAGAATGTGAACTTATTTGCAAATGCGGTCTTTGCAGAGATAATTAGCCAGATAAAAGTGGGGTCATATTGGATTAGGGTGGGCCCTAAATCCAGTGGCTGCTGTCCTTCACTGACAGTCATGTGCACACACAGGGAAGAAGGCCACGTGAGGATGAAGGGATGACAGGGCTGCAGGCATCACCGGAAGCCAGGAGAGAAGCTGGTGCAGACCCTCCTCCTGAGGATCCAGAAAGAACTGATGCTACTGACACCTTGATGTCAGACTTCTGGAAAATAAACAAGTAAATAAGTTACCCACATTTTCTGTTGGAATGTTTGGCTCTGTCACTCATCAAGCATGAAATCTTGAACAAGTCGTTACCTATATGAAGGTCTTGATCACTTTCTCTGTAAAATGGGGATGTTAACGTTCACCCTGTTCACTTCCCACGTTGCTATTGGAGTCTCCCTGGACCCTTTTCTCACGATCCACATCCATTCTTCCTCCCACATGGCTCTAGTGACTGTGACCACCTCTCCACCCACCCTGCCACCCGTCTCTAGTCCAGGTCTCCCGCTCCCAGCAGATCCACTTCACCGAAACACCCACTGCACATTCCTTTTTTCCCGAAGCCCTTCAACAGTCTCTAATTACGTATTAAATCAAATCCCAATTTCTTCGTTTAAAGACCCTCTAGACTTGGCACCCCACCTGCTTGCCACCTTTATCCTACCACTCGTTTCCTTGGTTCGAAACGAGGTTCAGAGACAACCTTTGAACCCAGAGCCCTGCCCTCCTCAGCCATGCCAGTGAGGGTGCTCTTCCCTGCACGCGGCTCATCCTCCACCCGAGCCCGTTTCCAGCCTGAAGTCTTCTCCCGAGGCCCCATGATGGAAGGGACTTCCCTTTCCTCTGAATTCCTAGAGCACAAACCCTCAGCATCTTATGTATTTGTATTAGTCCCCATTAAACTGCAAATGCCTTTAGAGAGAAAGAACTTGATTCATTATTGTGCCTAGCAGGCAATCTCATGGAGAGTGGGTACTCAATACATGCTTGTCACATACATGAATAACAATTATAAAGCACTTGAGGTTTTAAAAAGATTTTATTTAGTTATTTTAGAGAGACAGGAAAGGAGGGAGAAAGAGAGAGAGAGAAACATCGACTGGTCGCCTCTCACAGGCCCCAACCAGGGACCTGGCCCGCAACCCAGGCCTGTGCCCTGACTGGGAACCGAACCGGTGACCTTTGGGTCTGTAGGCCGGCGCTCAATGCACTGAGCTACACCAGTCAGGGCTAAAGCACTTGAGTTTTATGGAATGAACACAGGTTTTAAAATTTTTTAAATATGTAAATAGAAATGATATTCAGCCAGTACACCCCAGTACCATCACACTAGTTGTGAAATACTGAAACACTTCCTTACTCTTGCCCCTTGCCACCTGGATGCTTCCCACTGCTGCTGGCAGTTACAGCCCCTAAAAGCATCTAGACTCCCACAATCTCCCAACAAAAGGGCTGGCCTGAGACTCCCCCAACACATCAGGTCCTGCTGCCCAGACCAGAATACCCAGGCAGAGCAGGTGGGTCAGGGCTTCCAGCTACCCTCACCCACCACCACCTCCACCCACACCATTTACAGATGGGTGAACTGAGGCCAGGGGAAGGGGTCACCCGGCACACGGGCCCCAGAGGGAACACTGCTGAGAGTGAAATGCAGCTGCTGTAGCCACAAAAGGCATGTCCTGAGCAGAAAGCTGATCTAACGATGGGCTGGGCAGCTGGGATGGTGACCCTCCCAAAGGGCGGGCAGAGGCTTCTTTCCCCGTGTGCTGTGCTGCCCAAAGTCCCAACCTGCTACAGGGCCCTTTCTGTGGAGCCTGAAGGCATTACACAGAGCTCACCTCGGCTCACCCCTCCTCCCACCTCACACTCATGAAGGACAGGGCGGGGCAGTTACTT
The DNA here is from genome assembly GCA_007922815.1 of Macrotus californicus. Classification (NCBI taxonomy): domain Eukaryota; kingdom Metazoa; phylum Chordata; class Mammalia; order Chiroptera; family Phyllostomidae; genus Macrotus; species Macrotus californicus. Next base: position 6,621 of record VMDR010007557.1, read on the forward strand.
TCCTAAAGCCTTTACTTTCCCAGAGGACACTGAGGACCTTGAGGCAGAACTAGGTCGTTCCTTCAGAAGCAGCAAGACTTCTGGTCAAGATGGAGGCACATAGGTAAACATGCTTCGCCTCCTCACACAACAGCAAAAATTACAACTAGACTATAAAACAAATTATTACCCAGATTCGTCAGGAAAGTGAGCTGTATAGAAGTCCGACAACCAAGAATTTAAAGAAGTCACATTCATCCAGACAAGTGCCTTTTCTACAATAGGCCATGCTACTAAGATAGTAAGTCAAAGCAGCTCTACCTAATACACAGAAGAAAACACAGGGAGGCTGCAAAATTGAGGAGACAAAGAAATATGGCCCAAATTAAAGAACAGAACAAAACTCCAGAAAAACAACTAAATGAAATGGACATAAGCAACCTATGAGATGCAGAGTTCAAAACACAGGTGATCAGGATGCTCAAAGAACTCATTGGGCACTGCAACAGCATGAAAAAGGCCCAGGCAGAAATGAAGGTTACATTAAGTGAAATGAAGAAAACTACCAGTGGGGGGGATGAAACTGAGAATCAAATCAACGATTTGGAACATAAGGAAGAAAAAATCAGTCAATCAGAACAGCAAGAAGGAAAAAAAATTTTAAAGAATGAGGATAGAATAAGGAGCCTCAGGGACATCTCCAAACATACCAACATCCAAATCATAGGGGTGCCAGAGAAGAGTCCTAAATAAGGTGGACCCAAAGAGGACCACAACAAGATGTATCCTAATTAAAATGCCAAAGGTTAAAGATAAAGAGAGCATCTTAAAAGCAGCAAGAGAAAAGCAGAGAGTTACCTACAAAGGAGTTCCCATCAGACTACCAGCTGATTTCTCAAAAAGATACTTTGCAGGCTAGAAGGGACTGGTAAGAAGTATTAAGTGATGAAAACGAAGGCCCACAACCTAGATGACTCTATCCAGCAAAGCTATCATTTAGAATTGAAAGGCAGATGAAGTGCTTCCCAGATAAGGTAAAACTAAAGGAGTTCATCATCACCAGGCCTTTATCATATGAAACGTTAAAGGGAACTATATTAAAAAAAGATCAAAACTAAAACTACAAACATTAAAATGGAAACAAATACACAACTATACACAACTGAATTTAAAAAAGAAAACTAAGTAAATAGCCAGAACAGGAACAAAATCATAGAAATGCAGATCATTTGGAGGGCTAACAGCTGGGGCCGGGGGGGGGGGGGGGGGGGGGGGGGCAGAATGGAGGAAAAGGTGCAGGGATTAAGAAGCATACATTGGTAGATACAAAATAGACAGGGGGAGGGTTAACAATAGTATATGAAATGGAAAAGCCAAAGAACTTATATATACAACCCATGGACATGATCTAAGGAGGGGGATTGCTGGAGGGAAGGGGGTACCAGGTGGATGGGGAGCAAAGGGGAAAAACTGGGACAATTGTAATAGCATAATCAATAAAATACATATATATTTAAAAAGCAGCAGCAACACCTGGTTGGTGTGGCCTGGTGGATTAAGCATGGGCCTGCGAACAAAACCATCGCTGGTCTGATTCCCAGTCAGGGCACAGGCCTGGGTTGCAGGCCAGGTCCCCAGTAGGGGGCATGCAAGAGGCAACCACACACTGATGTTTCTCTCCCTCTCTCTCTCCCTCCCTTCCCCTCTCTCTAAAAGTAAATAAATAAAATCTTTTTAAAAAATTTTAAAAAAATAATAAAAAATAAAAAGCAGCAGCCAGAAGCAAGCAAGATGGGAACAGAGGGAGGGGCCACATCAGTGAGGTAGTCAGGAGCCTAAAATCGGATGGGCCCGACATATAAGACCCTGTCCGCCAGCCTCACATTGTATCCTGGGTACAAGAAAGTGACTGGTCAGAGAAATAGTACCGGACACGTATGGAGGATCAGTCACCCTGGCTGCAGACAGGACGCGAGAGTGGGTGTCGGGGATGAACCCTGGAGGTTCACGCATCAGTCAAGGTAAGAAAGGGCCAGGGCAAGAAGGTCAAACAGAAGTTAGAGAAAGCACGAAAGATCTGAGCTTTATTTTGAAGACAGAGCTCACATGCCAGTGAGTACTGGGCACCTACGTCGAAGAAAGAGCAGTCGAGGATGGCCCAGGTTCCGACCTAATCAACTGGGCGGGCAATAGTGCCATCTCTGAAAAGCAGAAAACAAAGGGAGGCGTTGGGGCTAACGGAATGTTCTGGATTAGTCTGAAATGTCTATGACAGTCAAGGTAGAGATGCTGACTAGGTGAGTGAGTTCCAGATATCCGCCTAGTCTGGGATACAAGTCTGGGATGCAAGTCTGGGAGACGCTAGCAAAGATGCCATCAAAACCTGAGGAGGGTGGAGAAACCTGCAAAACCCAACTCTGCAGCACAAGGCCTGAGACTCTCGCCTGCAGCAGCCAACGTACCGGAGAGGTCACCTAAGAACAAAGGCTGGCCTGCTGGGGGCCACACTGGTCCCTGAGGATGACACTTGCTCAGGATGAAGGCAACACAAAGGACCGAATGCTGGGAGAGAGCTTGGATCCACAGTGCCAGACATCTGCATCATCTGTGCCTCATCTAACATAGGCAATTAGCACACACTCTCACTCATCCGTTCTTATGAAACAGTTTTATTAGGGCACTGTGACAAAGCAGCATAAAGCACCACCGTGAGTGACAGCACGCCCTTTCTGCAGCGAGCGCCAATGTGGGATCACGCTGCTTCCCCACTCACCCTCAGCTACTCGGTCTAACCCTGAACACTGCGCAAGAGGTTGCTCCCGCCACATGCTGACACTTCCCTGTACTGCAGAAGCCTTTCTGAAAGGACCCCCTTTTCCAGCAGCAGGAACCGTTCATCTGGAAACCTACAAATGGGGTCTTCTGCTTGTGGCATAGCACTCAATATGCTGGTCTCACATAGGCCCAAAAGCCATGGCACCAAATTCACTGGCCAGCCAGGGACGGACCGACCCCACATCTGCCGGACAAAGTATTCCTGGTAAGGCTCTGCACTCAAGACAGACCCCCACGCCCCTGGGGACAGGCACAGTTCCAGGATGAGGGGAGAGGCTAAAAGAAATTGAACCTAAACTCTTGGTCAGGAGTGTCCAGGGTGGCCTTGGTTGCCCTTGCTGGACGAGGCCTGCAGACCCTTCCGCTCTTCTTTCTGGTGGCCTCACCTACAGGCTGCACCTGGGCTGAGCGGGCTGCTGTGGGAGAGAAGACAGAGTCAGAACTGAGTAATGAGAGCTAATACAACTGTGACCACTTCGGATAAATTAACTGATTTGCTTCCTGCTGTGACTGGTGTGGCTCAGTGGGTTGGGTGTTGTCCTGCAAACCGAAAGGTTGCCATTTCCATTTCTGGTCAGGGCACCTGCCTGGGTTGTGAGCCAGGTCCTTGTGCGGGGGTGTGCAAGAGGAAACTGATTGATGTTTCTCTCACGCATCCATATTTTTGTCTTCCTCCCTTCCCCTCTCTCTAAAAATAAATAAAATCTTAAAAAATATATGTTAATTAACTGATTTGCTTCTATAAGGTAGGTATTATCATCACGCCCCATTCAGACCACAGAGAAATTCACTGACTCTCCCACCCCTGCCTCCTGATGCAGGCCCAAGCTCTGTGCGTTGGAGGTCCAGGCTTTCCCTCACCAGGCCTGTCGCACTGGGATTCTTCCTCTCACTCCTTATGCTCTTCCTCCCTGCCCCCTTTGAACTAGGCAGTCCTAAAAGTTCCCAGCTCCTTACCAGTCTTGAGAGCTCGCAGGACTTCGCGCCACTCAGCTTCCATCTGAGCCCTGTAGTCCCCAAACAAGGAGCGCATGAGCTGCCTCTTCCGGGGCAGAGGGATTCTTTCGCTGCGCAGGGTTCGGATGGCCCCAATAGCCTGCTCTTCTGCAGGTAAAAATGAAGGGCTAGAGACCTCTCCTCACCTCACCTCACCTCCTGCGCCAAAGCAACAAGTCCCTCCCCTGGCAGCACCTGCAGGCCAAAGTGCTGTCACGGTTCACCTCCACCCAACTGTACGTAAGGGCCTCTCACTCTGCTTTGGACTGGGTCTCTGCATCTTGAGGCCCAGTTCCAGCTGCTCCACGCACCAGGCCAGTTCCCGAGCCAGCTGCTCCGCCTGCGTTGGATTGGAGACAGTGGCTGTAAGAGGCTAGGAGGACCCTGTGGCCTCCACCCCCCATCCCATCCCTCTCTCTGCCTTAACTCCGCAAATTCGACACCACAATCGCTGGCGGACCTGCACCCGGAATGCACCCGGGAACTCTACCCTCCTCGACTGAGGACCGCCCTTGCCTGGGCCTCCTTGCTTAGAGGAGCATCCTCTGGGGCCGGCTTTTCCAAGGCCTTCCCGCCTCCATTCGACACAGAGGCTCTATTCCGGCTTTTCTTCTTCTTTTGCTTCCTAGAGGCTGCGTCGCCTTCACCGCCTACGGGATGCGCCCTGGAAACGGCTTCACTGCACGTGGGGTGCCCTGAATAAGGACGGATGGACTGAGACAGGGCATTGGAAGGACGCGGGGCGCCAGGGGCTGCGGGGCGCGCGGGCGGTACCTGAGCCTGGGGTCGCCGGTGTCTCCCGGGCAGGATGTCCTAGGGCCTGGAGAAAGGCAGTCAGCAAGAGGGTTACGGGGGACAGCCGACGGCCCGAGGACCCGCCTCCCGTGCACCCTGCACCCTCTGGGCACCGCTCACCGCCATGCGCCGCCGCCGGAAGCTACGTAGTGCCAGGAGTCCCCGGCGTATTCGCTCCTCTAGCAAACCTTCCCCACGCAGCCCGCAAGGCAGGCGGGGCCTCGCTGTGGGCGGGGTCGGCGGCTGCGGGGAGTGACCTCAGGAACATGTGGTCACGGGTACCTACTGTGGTACAAACACCCCGAGAGAGAGCTTTCCGAGCTCACGCTCCGGGGGCGCGAAAGCAGCAGGCGCGGGCAGGTGAAGAGCTGTTCCGCAGGGAAGGGCTGTGAATAGCGGCCGTGACTCGGCGGCCCCTCCCACCGCGGGGGCAAGCACCTGGTGATAGACTGCATGACAGATGCCAGGGACTGGAAAGGCGATTTGAAGAAAAGGAAACGGTGTATATTGCTGTACTGGAAGATTTAATATTGTGAAGGAGTTATTTTTTCTCCCGCTAAGCCTATAAACTTAACAATCACGGTAAAAATATCTGTAACTTTAAAAAGGAAGGAAGTCCAGGGACAGCCCCAGTCCACGCCCTGATATGGAGCGAGTGCTGTTACTCAGATGTGTGTTTACAAGTCACCGCTCCCGAGAAAAGACAGATACCATATGATTCCAGTTACATGTGGACTCTGAAGAACAAACTATATTATTTTACCTTCAGTTATTTCTTCTCTCCTCCTTTTCCCTTTTTTATGCAGATCCGTGTTTCTGACCTCTACCACTTCCCACCTCTCTGAAGAACCTTTAACATTTCTTGCAAGGCAGGTCTCCTGGCCCAGAATTCTCCACGAGGCGGGGGGCGCAGCGAACGTGCAGTAGCACAGAGGCCTCCCAGGCGCCAGTTCTTGGTGGGGGAGGAGGGGGGAGGCTGGAATGTCCAGGGCCGAAGTTCAGAGTGGACACTTCCAGACTGGGGTGTCACCAGTGTAGGTTCATGATACAATCTTTCCTGTAAGTCAGCCAGGCAACTGCTCGGCTCACTGCCTGCTGAGCAGCCCATCACCGAGGAATAGACAAGAGTCACACACAGTAACTATGCTGCTCACTCAGCTTTTATCAAACGCAGGTTCACTCAAAGTAGAACATCAACACACATTAATATCATACTCACACTCTAACAATCTAAGAAGGATGTAACACACACACACGTACAGCAATCAATGGGGGATAATGAGCCCAAGTCCCAGAGTCTCAGTCTGCAGGTCCGGGAGACAGCACGATGGGCAAGGGAGTCATCAGCGTCTTGCAAGGAAGGATCTCCAGAGCCAGGTGGAAAGCAGGGCAGGTGAAATCCTCAGCACAGCAGGGAACCCATGCCAATCGAGATCAGCGTGGCATGGGGCAGCACTCTGGTGTGCAGAGCTCGGCTCTCTGCCCAGTGGTCTGGAGCCTCAGTTATACCTTGAAAGCAGTGGACTCCACCCTTCCAGGTCTTTTCAATAAATATCTTGACACCCCAGCTGGCAAGTGGGAAATTTCCCCAGCAGCCCATCTGTGGGTGGTCCTGCTCTGCAGACACAGCTGTTCTGATCACCTGTGCAGCTATCGAGCATGTCTCCTTGCCAGATGTGTCTGCTCTGACTTAGCTGTTTTCCTTCTGGAACCAAACTGTCATGGCGGACTCATAGTCATTTTGGTTGACAAGAGTGACTTTGTTTTATATATTTTATGCTATCTTAATCAGGCCAATGCCATTTTATTGGCCCTGCTCTCCACACGGCCCTGGCTCTTGCACAGGTGAGGGTGTGTGTCAGCCACCAGACCCCTCCGTGGTAGTGCTGAGTGAGTCCAGGAGGCAGGGGACGGGGCGAAGGGGGTAGGTGCATCTGGCAGCAGCAGATTCAGCAGTGGAGGCTGTGCAGGGCGGGCCCAGGCAAACCATTCATTCCCTCCGTGCCTGCGCAATGACACCGCGGGATGGTGTTAGATTTCGTGAGGATCCCCACTGTTTGTGGTTGGTGGACAAAGTGAGAAGCGCTTTATACTTTTTTCTTACTGAACTCTCAAAATAGTCACTTCGGGGACGTGTGTGGATAAAGTCAAGGTGCTTACCTGAGATCTTTGTGTTCATAGGTGGATGTCCTTCATTGGAACTTAGTCCTGTTGGAGTCGGAGCCCATGCTTCCCTGGACAAGTCTGGCCGACCACACGAGCAGGACCACGAGAGACACGCAGAGGGCATGAGCAGCAGAGGCCGCTGCTCAAAGGCCCGCTGGGCTCAGGGGGAGACTCGGCCAGGTCCCACCCGGAGGAACGACTTGGCATCCACAGGCCTGGGGTCACCTGCCGTTCGGGAAATCCTGTGCAAAGCAGGCTTCAGGGATGAAGATGGGCCCAGGGTTTGTCCTGGGGCATGTCTTCGAGGTTCCCCTGCTTTTCCCTTGTGCTCACTCCAAACAGAAGTGTCTCTCATTGTTTCCTTGCCATGACTGGGGAGGGAAAGCCCTTCCTAGAAGCCTCTTGGCAAATTGCCCTTCATGTTTTGTTGACCGGTGCTGGGCCTGTGGTCATCTAGGGCCACAGCAGCTGGGCCAAGGGAAAAGGGGCTCACTTCCACCTGAACTGATGGGTTTCTTTGCATGGAGAAGCTGTGGGGGTGGGGGTGGACCGTGTATTAGAGGCCGGTTGGGAAGGTTTTCCTGAGAGAAACTTCGCGTTACCTTTCAGCCTAAATTAATGAAACCAGATCTGTGGTTCTGAATGTCCCACGTTCTGACAGTTCCCAGTATGCACCCAGCCAGCTCCAGCTTGTCTCCTGGAGTTTGGACCTGCACAGTCGAGCCTTGAACAGCATGCAGGTGTCAAGTGCTGATTCACACCACCCCTGCCATTGAAAATCTCCATATAACTTTTGACTGCCCCCAAATTAACTTGTACTTCAGTATCCACAGGCGATTGGTTTCAGAACAGCCCCTCCTCCAACAAGTACCAAAATCTGCAATGCTCAAGTTCCCATGTGAAATGTACCCGCTGACTCCCAACTGGGTAGCAAAAACGGTTCAGGTGCTCATGGGAAATGATCCATGTGCCAGTGGCCCTGTACAGTGCAAGCCCGTGCTGGTCAAGGGCTAACTGTGCACGCAAACGCCTCGCCCTCCACATGTGAGTCCAACAGGCACCTTAAACGTGACACGTACGGGACAACTTGTACTTGTACCCTTCAGATATACTCCTACAGTTTTGTCCCTCTGTGTGAATGCAGATTTCATCCTCTCTGCTGCTTGGGCCAGAAGTCTTGCTGTCTCATTGCAGGTCCAATTCAGCAAACCCTTTGATATGAATCTAGCATCCGACCACTTGCCACCTGATACCAGCACTCCGGCCTGACTGGCTTCACCACCAGGGAGGCTGCAGTGGAGAGGAACCTCACAGGTGCAGGGAATGTGGGAAAGCCTCCTGCTGACAGTCACCACAGCCTCATGCAACACTCTGGAGAGACCCGCACGCCTGCACTGGTTGTGGCACAGCATTTGTGCACAACTACCCCTCATTCTGCATCAGAGAATTCATACACAAGAAAAACCCTATGAATGCCATGAGTGTGAATCGCTCCCTTATTGTCCCTCAGGGAATTCACAGTGGGGAGACACCCTCTCGATAAAAGGGAAATTCTTTGGTCAGTGCTCACGAGTTATTCAGCGTCAGTGATTCACCCCAGAGAGAAGCCTTGTGTCTTCAGTGCGTGTGGAAAAGCCCTCAGTGCTCACCTGTCCCTTACCAGGCACCAGAGACCCCACACTAGAGGAAAACCTGGTGGAGGGCATGGCGTGGGCAAACACTCAGGCAAGAGGGACAGCTTACTCAGCGTCGGCGAAGTCACCCTGCAGAGAAGCCATGTGAGTGTCAGGAGTGTGGGAAAGCCTTGCAGCCAGTTTTCATCTTGGTCGCCATCCAAGGACACGCAGTGGACAGAGGCCCTGTGCAGCCACACCCCCAGCCAGGGCTCACGCTCGACTCGGCATCAGAGGGGTCACACTGCAGAGAGCCCCTACGAGCCTCGTGCCTGCGGGGAAGGCCTTTGCTGGAAGCTCCGGCCTTAACCGACACCAGAAAGTTCACAGTGGGAGCAACATGTCACATGTAATGAACATGGGAAAACTTTCCATTGGAGAGGAACTCTCACGGGTCATGAGAAAATCCACACAACTTGCCTTGGGGGGCGCAGCGAGCGTGGGGAGCTCTCCTGTACCCGCAGCCGTCACTCAGCGTCAGCACGTTTGTGGTTTGACAAATTCTCCAGTGTCTCACATCAGAGAGTCATATCGACGAGAAAGCCATCACTTCATTACTTTGCTTTTGGAGATTCAGCTCTTAAGGGATTTAACTCTCCCTCAGTGAGCTGCTGACTAAACACAGGCTGCTCAGCTATGTGGTAAAATTTCCAAGGCGACAACCCTCCCTCAAACTCAGAGTCCGGCCCTCTGATTGAGTGAGTTATACGTGCAATTCACTCACGGTTATGTAGCTCCTGTTTTCAAGGGGTCAGCCCTCCTGCCCCACAGGCATTTCAGTTGGCCATTTGCTATTCTTTCCTCTTCTGCATCTATTTCAGCTTCAAGAAAAGTAACTGGGAAAGAAAAAAGAAAAAGAAGTAACTGGGACCCTTGCAGTTTCAAGTCTGAGGGAACCGCACACCACTGGGGTTTTCTTGTTTCATGGTTTCTTTGCTTGTTTGTTTGGGTCTCTTCAAAATGTTTCTTGTTCTATTGAGACAAATATGGTAACTTTAACTTCAAAAGTGTTAACCCTTTCCAGCATCAGGTGACTCACACATGAGAGACACCTCAGGAGTATAAGCAGCATTTTTCAAAGAATGAGTTGAGGCTTGTATGTAGAATCAAACTTGAGATCCCACCAAGAAGTCAAACCAAACATGTAAATTGGAAATAAAAGACTCTGTGAATTGGAAGGAAAATGGGCATAAAGTAGATACATGGGGACATGGGGTACAACATGCAGGTTCTGGTTTTAAAATCAAGGTAGCAGTTTCTCAGAAAGAGAAGGTGAGCAGCAGCAACAGCAGCAGGCTCCATCCGCAGGGCCCCTGGCACTGAGCAGACTGGGGGAACTGGCGGGTCCTTCTGCTGCAGAGTCACCGGAACTAGGAATTGAATCCACAACCCTCTGTCTATGGGACGATGCTCCAACCAACTGAGCCACACTGGCCAGGGCTTGGCTGTGTGCTTTGAAGGTGCCTTTAATATTGGCTGGGAGCCAGGCTGTCATGACTCAAGGTACACAGCCTGTCGGTGCCACACACGATAACTAGCACAGAGCAGGCCCCTATTTGGTTTGGCTTCCAGACCAAGTAAATCAGTTACACTTGAGAACAGAGGGCCTTAGGTTTCCACCCTTCTGGAGGAGAGTGAGACTAGCAGACGCACAGCATTCCAAGGCCCCCACCATGGCACAAGCCTTCATCACCTGAACTATCCTAGACACAGGGAGACATCAGCCAGGACAGTTTGAAATCCAGGAACTTGAGCTCTGCTCTGTGGACACCACTGTCTTCTAGTAACTCCTTCCAAAGTGCGCCTGAACTGCATGGGCTTACAGCGGAGACTAGAGGCGTGGGGAGATGGGAATGCTGGAGTGGATGGGGGACTTGCTCACCCACCCCGCCTATAGCCCCCAGGAGGCGTCCCAGACACTCCTTTCTCCCAGGCTTTGAGAAGGGCATTGGGGAGGGGGCACCAATGTCTGTGAAAGACTGCAGTGGCTGCTTCCTGTGGGCTGTCATGAAAACGGGTCCCGTAACTCAGTAGTAGCAGGTAACCCTTCAAAGACAGAAGCTGTGTATTGTCACAGACCCAGACCCAGAAAGGTAATCAGGAAAGTTTGGCCAAGGACATTCTGGTCCTGAATAATGCTGATGGTGTCTGTAGGACAAAACAGGTAGACAGCCTGCTCAAGTCTTTCTCAGTATAAATGAGAAACCATTAAGTCTGCTAAAGAGACACCTGAACCTTATGAAAGGCTAGGTTTTCCTTGAGGAAAGACTCTGATACTCTCCCCAAAACATAGTGTATCTTTTCCCCTTCCACACAGGGAATGTCGGAGGACAGGGAGTACACTTTTCAGGGATGAGGAAATACAAACTAGCTCAGAATGAGAAAGAAAAAAATCTGTAAAACGACTGCTTGCACTGGAATAACAAACCCAGCTAACACCAGCTTTGAATGTAATGGGAGGCAGCATTTCTCCCAGACAGACACACAGCTGTAAAATGTCGCTTCTCACCTCTCTGCTTTCCTGCTTGGGGACTGTCTCCTGTCACAGACCAGCGACCTTCAGACTCTTTCATCTCATGGCACACATCAACTAATTGCTAAACATATACTTTTTGCTCATCTGACATTAAAAAGTATACTTTTTGCTCATCTGACAGAAAAATAGGTATAATTTTGAGTCATTCACACCAGACGGCTATTGTGTTGGCTGTAGTCATTTGTTTATTTGGCAATATAAGGGAAATATAACTAGTCAAACACTGACTAGTCAGGTATTGCATATCTTTTTTTTTTTTTTTTGTAAAAATTTTATGTATGTATTTTTAGATGGGACGAGACAGAGAGAAACATCAATGTGTGGTTGCCTCTGACGCGCCCGCCACCGGGCATTGCCCCGCAAGCCTGGCCCGTGCCCCGACTGGGAATCCAACCGGCGGCCCACGTCTTCAAAGGCCGGCGCTCAGGCCGCTGAACCACAGTGGCCGGGGCTGGTGCTGTATGCCTTAAAAATTGCTGCGGCACCCCGTGACAGTCGCTCTCCTAGACTAACGGAAATGTGTTAGACGTTACCTCAAGAATGGAACGCCCCATTTTTACTCGCGCGTCTGACGTGGACACGGAGAAGCAGCCTTAATCCAAGCTGCAGCCAAGGAGCGGTGGGACCCACGTTCCTGGTCCCGGGAAGCCAGCCCGGTCTGCCTCGCAGTGCAGCGCTGACGGGCACCCGTGTTTTCAGGTGGGTCTCACCTGCCTGCATCCTTCCGCGCAGTCCTGCAACCACTGTTTCTTTGTTTGGTGAGACACCCACGGTTCCTGTCCCCCTCACGGCACTGGCTGCATACCCCTGACTGCCGGACTACATACAGGCTTGTTCCCGGAGACGGGGCCGGGTGACATTGGTCTCGCTCTGAATTGTCGTCCATTCAAAATACTGCCGTTCGCCAGTCAGAGCAGGAACTTATAGAGCCCAGCGGTAAGAAAGTTTCCGCTCAGGGCCATGCCACAGCAAGACTGCAGAGAGAGACCCGCTTCGGTTGCCTCCCACCCCACCCCTCAGCCCAAGCACGAGTCCTGGCCGGCATCGACGCCCAACCCTTCGGGGTGCGAGACCACGCTCCACCCCCTGAGCCACCTGGCCGGGGCTAGCTGGCTGCCTTCTCATGTTGAGTTACACTGACCGGCTCTGACCGCGGCGACCCAGCGGGGAGTCGGGTCGGCCGCAAGCGGAGGTCGGGTCCACCGAGTCGCAGGGGCCTCCCGCCACCTAGAGCGGCGACGCGGGCGGGGCGAGGCGGGCCCTCGGGCAGGAAGTGGGGGCGGTACTTCCGGATCCGCCTCGGGGCGATCCGCTGGGACGCCCTGGCTTTACGTCCTCCCCGGAGCGAGCTCCATGGCGCGGGTTCGCGAGGGTTAAGTCTCCACGTTGCCGACCGCGCTTCCACGTGATGCCCGTGGCCCCGCGGTGGGTGCCAGCCCCGGGCTGTCTAGGGCGGACGGGCAGGGGGCCGTGGGAACCGCGGGCGCAGGAGCAGGGGCTGCTCGGCCTGGGCGGGGTCCGAGCCTTGGGGGCTTGGGTGGCGCCCTCGGGATGGGGCATCGTAGTGCCCGACCTGCCCCAGCCCCGGGTCCTGGCAGCGGGGGCGCCTGGTGCAGCTGCCACAGGACGGGGCAGGTGTGCGGGGAGTGGCGTCTTGGCGGTGGGGATGCAGTAAGGGCCTCGGCAATGAGGCGCGGACTTCGGGCGGTGAGGGGTGAGCTGTCGCGCAGCCCCAGGTGTCCCACCTGGAGGCGCTGCCGGTGGCGGATTCGCGCTCCCGGTGGAGAAGGAGTTCGGGCCTTTGGAGTGGGTCAGAGGGGTAGGTCGTGCCCATCCCGTGGGTGCCTGCCGTGCTCTGGTGACTGCTGGGCGCTCCACCTTGCTCAGCGCCAGGTAGAGCCCTAAACAATGAGAATTTGCTCCCGGGTTCGTTGGCATAATCCAGTTTCTTGAGGTCGTTGCACTGAAGTGCATGTTTTCTTACTGACTGACTTCCTGTCCTTATCTCTCCGAAGCCCCAGTCCTTGCACTTGACCTGTGTCTCAGATCGTCAGCAACAATTCCTGTAATTACTTGGTGTCCAGTAGGATACCCTGGGCCCAAACTTTAATTCCCTCTGCAAAGTATGTTGTACATGTAGTGTAGCATGTCCACAGACCCCAGGCAATCAGATATGGATGTGGGTGGGAAGGGGCCTTCTCTCTACCACCGATTGGGTCTGTGCCCCCCTGGGAAAGATCCAGAAAAACAAGATCTAAACGACCATACTTGGTTACACTTTATATCCAAAAGGCAAAGAAAAATATATATATACTGGCTTGTGAAGCTTATTCCGGAAATGAGCGGCTGGCTGGGAGATACTTTTTAACTTGAATTTTGAGCCATATGCCTGTGCCCCAGTGATGATTTCAAGAATTTTAAAGTAAAATGAACTGACTAAATGACTGAGTCTCCCCTTGGGAGTGGGAGAGTGAAGCCGCCCCGCCACCCAGCCGCGAGGAAGCAGCTTCTCTCTGTTCTGTTGCCACATGGACAGACATCAGGGCTCTCCCTGCTGTACACTTCATCTGCTCCGGCCGGCTTGCCACTGGTGCCAGGCTAACTTTCTCGACACGGTTCATCTGTTCTGTCTCTTTTGTAATAGAAATGTGGCTGGTGCCTCACCTTCATGAGGCAGCCAAGTCTTCTTACAGTCTGTCTCCCACATCTCTGCCCCACTTCGTCCACCTTTCTAACCATTGTGGCCTAAAACCCCTTCTGGGCCTGGTTTAAATGTCCCCAGCCCCAGGGCTGAGCCCTGCCCTGCTGCCTCTGCCCAGAGCACTTCCCCACCTCACTGATGCATTTGCCGCGATGTCTCCACACTGAACTCTGTGAGTGCCACAGTCACTGCTGTGTTTTCACAACGTCCCCGGGACAGACCCAGGCACATGACACACGTGTCCAAGAGGAAAAATCCACTCTGGCCGGGTAGCACAGTGGGTTAGAGCATCGTCCTGATAGTCCAAGGTTGCAGGTTTGATCCCAGGTCAGGGGACATACAAGGAACAGCCAATGAATGTAGAAATAAGTGGAGCAAGTTGATATTTCTCTCTCTCTCCTCGCCCCACCCCCCATCTCTTCCCCTTCCTCTCTGTAAAATCAATACATAAACTTTTTTTTAATCCAGTCCATAGATTGGCAGGCAATGTCTAAAATGGGCTTCTGCCAACATTTCCTACCTCATCTTCACCCCTCAAAGGTGGAGGGGTCAGTGGACCTGTCACTGATGCAGTGTGGATGAGGAGCTGAGGGGTGTGTCCCTACTCAGGGGGAGCTGTTGGGGCTGGAGATGAGCCCAAATTGGGAGTCTTCACAGGATAAGCGCTGTTGATGCCACAGGACTAGACCGTCCACCGAGGAAGTTGGTGTTGGGGCCACTGCCTTCACGGTAATGAAGCCTGGAACACCAACATGAAGAGGGGGACGAAAGGCCTGGGAGGGAACTGCTGGGGCAGGGGAGGGTGGCCTAGGGGTGGGGATGAGGGCGTCTACTGTGGATGCTGCCAGGAGGGCGCAGCTCAAACAGAACTGGCCACTATGTGACCATGGACCTGTCCCTAGCACAGGCTACCTCTGGCTACCCAAACTCGAACTGCTGGTCCCCCTGTGAGTGGCTCAGGGTTCCACCTTCAAGGCATTGTCAGGAGTGAGGGCTGGGCCTACAACAGGTGCAGGCTCTGTGGGGCTGCCCTCCTCCTGCCGAGGCAGGCTCGGGTGTTTCCAGGGCATGCCTGCAGGGCCCTATGGACTCCTCTCACCCTCATGTCCCTGTGGCTGGCTGACCCTCCCCTTGGGTTTGGATCAGGGAATGTGATGGAGGTTCCTGAGGCCGAGCAGCAGGTTCTCCTCAGTATCGGGCTGCAGGGGGGAGGAAGAAACCCCCGCCGGGTGGGTGGGTCCCTGCGGCCAGCCCTGTGCACACTTACCAGTGTTTTTTTGGCCTGCAGGTCCCAGGCATGCCCAGCCTCAGAGCCCACCCCAAAGAGGCAGAAATGGAGCCCTCAGTTCCTGGACGATCCCCGTGGACCCCTAATGCCCGTGTGAGCGATATTCCCACCATGACCTGCCCTGCATCTGCACTGCATCCTTCACTCTGCTGCAGCGACGCTGAGCAGGGAACCTCCCCCCAGCACCATCAGCAGCCAGGTACTGGGACCGAATGCCCCCCTGGTGCCCTCATTCTGGAGGAACCCTGTCCATGTCATCCTGCGGTTACCTCCCTCAGTTCATTAGCTGTCTGTGTCATCTTTAGGGTGAAGTGTCTCATGGACTGGAAGGGCCAGGGCTAGGGGTCAGAGAGGAAGCTGGCCTGGTCCTTGGCGGCCATGGTACCCTGAGTGTGATGCTCTGCTTTCCCCACCTGGCACACAGGGACACAGTGTGATGGCTGCCAGCTGAGCCCTGCCCGGCCCAGCCACCAAGGGTGGCTGTCCCCTTCCCTCACCTCTGCCCTAATCAGGATTTGGTTCCTGCTGCCTTCCTTCACCTGCCCAGCTGTAGCCATGCCCTTCAGGACCCTGCCAGAGAGTCCTTCCTCAGGCCTCACAGCTCCCTCCCCTGTGGACATCTCAGCGGCGCTCAGGCTGCCTGCTGAGCCTCAGCCTTCCCTGGGGTCTGGTGAGAGCTGTTGCACAAGAGGACACTTAGTCCTACAGGGACCTATTATTTTATTCGGGACAACTGGGTAGAGTACCCTTGTCAGAACCGGTGTGGCCAGGGAAGGTTGGGCTGAGGGCAGAGAAGGTTGGCGTGGGGCGGTCCCATGTGTGTCATGGAGGGGTAGGGAAGAGAGATGAGACAAGGTCCCAAGAGGTGGCTCTGAAATAGAGGCCTGCTTCCTGCCCCAGGCAGAGGCCAAGGACACACTGTGCAGAGAATGGGGAGGGCAGCTCAGACATTTGCTCCAGAAGACAAACAGGTCAGAGGTCACTCAAGTTTAAAAAGCCACAATGGAGCAAAATGGTGGAGTAGGCAGCTCCAAACACCTGTTTTTCCACATAAATATTTTTTATTATTATTTTTAATTCTCCCCCAAGGAAATGTTTATTGATTTTAGAGAGAGAGGGCAACATTGATTGGTTGCCTCCCTAACCGCCCCAACTGGGGATCAAACCCACAGTGCTTTGGTGTGCGGGACAAGGCACAGCCAACTGAACCACCCGGCCAGGGCCACAGCAATATTCGGCAGAAACTGCTCTGACCAACTTTGTCAGAAATCTAGAAAATGGCCTGACAGCGACCAAGCCAGGGCCGAATCGAGGAAAAGGCAACTTAAAATGGTAGGAAAGCTCCGTGGTGTTTGTTTTTTACTTATTATTTATTTTTAGATTGATCGATTGATTGATTTATAGAGAAGGGTGGGGGAAGGGAGAGAAACATCAGTCAGTTGCCTCTCAAATGCCCCCACCCGGGGACCTGACCCACAGCCCAGGCATGTGCCCTCCTGGGAATTGAACCAACAGCTTTCTGGTTTGCGGGCCAGCACTCAGCCCACCGAGCCACACCAGCCAGGGCGTATTTATTGATTGATTTGTTTTAGAGGGAGGGAGGGGGGAAAAAGGAAATCTCAGTTCCGCTTATTTATGCATTCGCTGGTTGATTCCAGCATGTGCCTTGCCCAGGGATCAAACCTGCAATTTTAGCAACAAGGACAATGGTCCATGCCACCGAGCCACCCGGCCTCTACCCATTCTTGAGTCACTTTTGGTAATCTGTGCTTTTTCCAGGAATGGGTGTTTTTCATCTGGGTCACCTGATTCGTTGGTGAGCAGCTGTCACCAGTGCTTTCATAGTCCCTATGTTTGCAGGGTTTGCACTAGCGCTCCATTTTCATTTCTGATTTTTCTTGTCCACTCTTTTATTTCAGTCAGGCTAAAGGTTAGTCAATTTTGTTCATCTTTTCAAAAACAAAACGTTTGATCTTGTTGGCTCTCTGTTGTTTTCTACTATTTCATTCATCTCTGCTCCAGTGCTTAGTACTGCCTCCCTTCTGCTGGCTGTGGGTGTGGTTTGTTCTTTGTGTGGTTCCTGAAGGTGTAAAATTGGGTTACTGACTTAAAGTCTTTTTAGACTTTCCCTTTCACATTACCTTCCCTGCATGCTCTAAGCTTCGACATTTTGTGTTTTGGGTTTCATTTGTCTGTAGGTATCATCTACTTTTCCTTGTGATTACTTCCTTGACCCCATTGGTTAGGATTGTGTTGTTTAATTTCTACATATTTGTGACTTTTCCTGCCATCGTTGGTTGGACATGAAACTTTACATCATTTCAGTCTCTTAAAACTTGTTGAAACTTGTTTTGTGACCTAACATAATCTATGCTGAAGAATGTTCCATGTATAGTGGAGAGGAGTGTATGTCTGTTCAAAGTCCGGCTGGCTCACGGTGCTGTTCCAGTTCCCTATTTTACTGACCTTCCATCCAGATGTGCTGCCCATTTTTGGAAATGAGGTACTGAAGTCTCCAACTATCATTATAAAACTGTTTTTCCTTTCAAATCTATTTGCTTCATATACTTTAGGATTCTTTTTTGGTGAGTTTGTTTATAACTTTTCTATCTTCTTAAAGAATTGATCTTTTTATTAATATATAATGTTCTTTTCTCTTAAAACAGTTTTTGACTTTTTTTAATTGTGTCGTATATGCAGTCACCCCAGCTGTCTTCTGGTTACTGTTTGCCTGGGATATCGTTTTTCGCTTTTCACTTTATTTTTTATTTTTTATTTTTTTTATAAAAGGTTTTATTTATGTTTACAGAGAGAGTGAGGGAGGGAGAAAGAGAGGGAGAGAAACATCCATGTGTGGTTGCCTCTTCACACACCCCCACTGGGGACCTGGCCCACAACCCAGGCCTGTGCCCTGACTGGGAATCGAACCAGCGACCTTTTGGTCTGCAGGCCAGCGCTCAGTCCACTGAGCTGCACCAGCCAGGGCTCGCCTTTCACTTTAAACTCACTTGTGTCACTGGATCTAAAGTAAGCCCGTTGTACACAGCATATGTGGTAGGATCATACTTTAAAAAAAAACCTATTCCAGCAATAAATGCCTTTTGACAGGAGTTTAAACCCCTTATCATTTATGTCCCTCATTTTCTCTGTAACTGTCTTCTTTTGTGTTTAGTTTATTTTTTGTAATGTACCATCTAGATTTTCTTCTTCTTTTGTGTTTATTTTAAAGATATTTTCTTAGCGGGGGTTACAGTTAAAATCCTAACATCCTAAACCAGTCATTTTGTTCCTCCTTCTGTGGCTTGTCCCCCACCGCCCACCACCAAGCTTTATTGCAATACAGTTGACATAGGACATCGTGTGAGTTGAAGGTGAGCCATGAAGCAGTTTGAGGTACGTACATGCTGCAAATGACCATCACTGCAAGTTCAGTTAACATCCATCACCTCACATGGTTACCGTGCTCTTGGTGTGGTCATCCAGATCTGCTCTCTCAGCAGTCCTCAAGGGTGCAGTGCAGTGTTGTGAACGCAGTCGCCATGCTGTGTATTAGATCCCAGGGGAAAACAGTCACGTTGGAATTGATACTGACTTAGCTACAACAGCACACAAAACTCCCACTTCTATACAGCTCTGTCACCCTCTTTATGCTGTTGTTGTCACAGATGCATCTTATACATTGTGTTCAAAAAACAGGTTATATAGCACTGGCTGGGTAGCTCAGTTGGTTAGAGCATCATCCTGATACACCAAGGTTGTGGGTTCAATCCCAGGTCAGAGCACGTACAAGAATCAACTACTGAATGCATGAGTGGAACAAAAAATTATTTCTCTCTCTCTCTCTCTCTCTCTCCCCCCCCTCCTTTCTCCCATCCTCTTTCTAAATCAATAAATAAAACTTAAAAAAGCAGATTTATAATTATTTTATGCATTTATCTTTTAAATTATGTAGGAAATAGAAAGTGGAGTCATAAACCAAAAATGCAATAATACTAGCTTTTGTAGTTACTTGTGTAGTTACCTCTACCAGAGATCTTCATCTCCTCACATGGCTTTCAGCCCTACCTGCCGTCCTTTCGCCTTCAGGGCTGCCTTTAGCGTTTCTTGAAGGGCAGGCCTATTGGCAGTAAACATCCTCAGCCTTCATCTGGAATGTCTTCATTTCTCCTCTATTTTTAAAAAATGATTTTAGAGAGAGGAACTGGGGGTGGGGAGAGAGGGAGAGGAACATTGATCTAAGGTTGTGGGTTTGATCCCTGGCCAGGACACATGCAGGAACCAACCAATGAGTGCATAAATAAGTGGAACAACAAATCAGTGTTTGTTTCTCTTTGTTTCTCTCTCTCTTCGCCCTCCCGCCCCGCCTTCCTCTCTCTCTAAAGTCCATAAACACTTTTTTAATTAAAATAAAAAGGTAGAGCCCTGGCTGGTGTAGCTCAGTGGATTGAGCGCGGGCTGTGAACCAAAGGGTCGAAGGTTCGATTCCCAGTCGGGGCACATGCCTGAGTCGCAGGCCAGGTCCCCAATAGGGACCATGCAAGAGGCAACTGCACACTGATGTTTCTCTCCCTCCCTCCATTCCTCTCTCTCTAAATAAGTAAAATAAAATCTTTAAAAAATAATAAATAAAATAAAAAGGTAGAAAAAATGAACAGACCATAACAATTAAATATTAAATCAACAATTTAAAAACCTCCTAACCAAGGAAAGGTCAGGAACAAACAGCTTTACTGGTTAAGTTCTATCAAACATTTAAGGAAGAATTAATACCAGTTTTTTTCACAGTCTCCCAAATACTGGAAGAGAAAGGAAAGCCAAATAAAGACATCACAAGCAAATTCATATCAATATAAATTCATATTGATAAATTTTATAAACTCATAAAAGATACACATTCATATCTTTTATGTCTAGAAAACCCTCAAAAACAACACGAGCAAACTGAATCCAGCAGTATAGTATTATATCCCCATGTTCACCCCATGCAGGGTGGTTCATCATAAGGAAACCAGTAATGCCCTGGCTGGTGTGGCTCAGTGGGTTGAACACGGGCCTGCGAACCAAAGGGTCACTGGTTCGATTCCCAGTCAGGACACATGCCTGGGTTGCGGGCCAGGTCCCCAGCAGGGGGCATGCAAGATGTTTTCCTCCCCCTCTTTCTCTCTCCCTTCCCCTGTAAAAATAAACAAAATCTTTTTTAAAAAACCCACAGCTAACATCAAACACAGTAGTAAAAGGGTAAAGGCTCTTCCACCAAGATCGGGAAAACACAGCTGCTTTCACCACTGCTCTTCAGCCTTGTGCTGGAAGCTCTAACCAGAACACCAGGCAAAAAGAAATTCAAGGTATTCACATTTGCAAGGAAGAAGTAAAGCTATTGCCCTGACAGGAGTGGCTCAGTTGGTTGGGTGTCCTTCCAAAAAGCAAAAGGTTGCCAGTTCAATGCCCAGTCAGGGCACATGCCAGGATTGCAGGTTCCGTCCTCGGACTGGGCGTGTGTGAGGCAACCATTCGATGTTTCCCTCACATCACTGTTTCTCTCCCGGTCTTTCTCCTTCCCTTCCCCTATCTCTAAAGGAAATAAATAAATCTTTAAAAAAATGCATATTAATTATATACAAGGACCCCAAATAACCAAAACAATCTTAGCAGAAGAAAGAGGACTTGTACTTCCCAGTTTCTAAAGCGACCACAAAACTGCAGTGATGAAAGCAGATGGGCGCTGGTGTCAGGACAGACACAAAAATGAACGGAAGAGAACTGGGACAGAGCCCGGAACACACCCACCCGTCTGTGGCCGGTTGGTGTTCAGCAAGGCGCCACGACCACTCAATGAGGAAAGCTAAAACTCCAGGAGATGATGCTGGACAAGTGCGTTTCCACATGTAGAAGAAGGAACTTGGACCCCTACCTCATCGGGATACAAAATTGACTCAAAACAGCCCAACAACCTAAATATAAGAACTAAAGTCATAAAACTCTTGGAGGAAAATGGGTAAATCTCATAACCTTGGGTTGGCACTGGGCTGTTAGATACAACACCAAAACCATGAGCAACAACAAAAAGAGAGGTAAGCTGACCTTCATCAACATTTAAAAGTTGTGGGCATTAAAGGACATCAAGAAGGTTAAAAAAACACCCAAGAATGGGAGAAAATCTGCAAGTTGTGTATCTGGTGAGGGTCTAGTACCCAGAATCTATAAAGAACTCTTAATGATTCAACAGCAAAAGACAAACAGCCCAATTTAAAAGTAAGCAAAGGACCTGAGTAAACACTTCTTCAAAGAAAGTATACAAATAGCTAACAAACAAATGGAAAGATGCTCCAATTCAGTAGCCATTTCAGAAAAGCAAATCAAAACCACAGTAGATTACCACTCACACCCACTGCAATGGCTGCAATAAGAAAATAAGTAACAAGTGCTTCCAGTGTGTGGGGAAACTGGAGCCCTGGCACACTGCTGATAGGAATGTAAAATGGTGCAGCCACTGTGGGATAACCTGGCAGCTTCTCAAAAGATTAAATATAGCATCACCATATGACCCAGGAATTACACAGCTAGACACAGACCCAAAGAGCTGAGACAGGCATTGAAACAAGTACACGGATGTGTTTGTAGCAGCACTATTCACGTGAGCCCAGCGGGGCAAGCAGCACAGATGCCCGTGCTGTGGAACATAGTAGCCCCCTTACCCATGGAGGATGTGATTCAGTGCCCTCCAGTGGGTACCTGAAACTGTGGTACTGACCCTATATATACTAAGGGTGATCCAAAAACCCGGAATTTATTTATAAAAACTTGTGTGTTTATTCTCACACATTTAAACTTCAGTCACATTCAAAGCCCTCTCCAGTTGATGCAGTGCCCCTATCGAGATGTTTCTTCCACTGCTCAAAACAGTTTCGAACTCGTGGGTTTTGAGGCCTTTTAGTGCTTCTGCAGTTGTTTGTTTCACCTCCTCCACATTGGCAAAACGTTTCACTTTGAGGTCTTTTGTCATCCAGGGAAACAAAAAGAAATACATTTGGGGTGAGATCGGGTGAATATGGAGGGTGGGGCATGGGGGTCATGCCATTTTTGGTCAAAAACTGCTGAACACTCAGAATGGTGTGGAGAGGTGCGTTCCTCAATCACCCATCATGAAATGGGCAAATGCGTTGAAAAGGTTTAAAAAAAAAAATCACTGAAGCCAGACGCAGCCTCTCACAACAATGCCAGCTGGTCCACTGATGCAGATGGGTTCCTGGAACACTCACCTAGTGGGCGAAGCCTGCACTGCAAGGGGTTCGCCCTCCAGAACGTAATTCCAGGATTTTGGGCGTCCCCCTTGTACACTACTTTTTTTCTATACAGACAGTTTCCTTCTTTTTTTTTTAAGGCCATAAGGCTTCTCCTTGGCACACTTTTAAGTGTCAGCATCACTGCTCCTGCGCTTTGGGGCCGTCGCTAAGTGAAATAAGGGTGACCTGAACGAACACAGGCACTGCGATACCGCAACAACAGATCTGGTCACCGAGATGGTCCCTAAGTAGCTTACAGGTGGGTGGAGCGTGCACTCAGGCGTGCTGGACAAAGGGACGCTTCACCGCCCTCCGTGGGATGGAGTGGGATTTCATCGCGCTACTCAGAACAGTGCAGCTTAAAACATGACTTGTTTACTTCTGGAATTCTCCATTTAATATTTTCAGACCGTGGTTGCCCACAGGTAAGTGAAACTGCAGGAAGTGGAACAGTGGGTAAGAGGGGACCACTGCAGTTCTCAGCCATGAAGAGGGATGCAGCACCGACATGTGTGACAGTGTGGACGGACCTGTAAAGCATGCGGTTAAGGGAAGAGTCCAGCCACGAAAAGTCACATTCATGGTGCCACTCATCTAGACATCAGAAATACCTAAACTCGCCCTGGCTGGTGTGGCTCAGTGGATTGAGTGCCGGCCTGTGAACCAAAGGGTCATGGGTTCAATTTCCGGTCAGGGCACATGCCTGGGTTGCAGGCCAGGTCCCCAATGGGGGTGCGTGAGAGGCAGCCGCGCATTGATGTTTCTCTCCCTCTCTTTCTCCTTCCCTTCCCCCCCCCTCTAAAAATAAATAAAATCTTAAAAAAAAAAAAAAAGAGCCCTGGCTGGTGTGGCTCAGTGGATTGAGCGCTGGCCTGCGAACTGAAGGGTCATGTGTTCCATTTCCAGTCAGGGCACATGCCTGGGTTGCGGGCCAATGTTTCTCTCCCTCTCTCTCCTTCCCTTCCCTTCTCTCTAAAAATAAATAAACAAAATCTTTAAAAAAAAAAAAGAAATACCTAAATTCTTAGTGACAAAATGCAGATCAGTGATTGCAGGAGCTGGTTTTGGGGGAGGGGAGACATGGAGATAAGAAAGTGAAGTAAAGGCTCCACTCTGGAGTGATGTCCTGGAACTGGAATTAAATGGACCAAATGAGCTGTTCATTTAAAACCGACACTTATGTTTGTGAATTTCACCTCCATAAATTAGGAAGATGCAAACAAAAGCTACTGCAAGAGACGGGGGATGGGTAGGGACTCACCTCCCATGTGTGGGACCGTTAGGTGGTGGGTGAGGCACTGGTGGGTCACGGTGCTGCCGCCAGCAGCAGCTGGCACAGCGCAGGCTCATGTGGCGCCCAAGAGGCTATGGCCCTGATGTGGCCTTGGCTGTTCTTCACAGACCTCAAAGCAGTAATCGTAAAGAACTTTAGTGTTTGGGGGAAATGCTAATGGGTTGTTGGCTTCTGGGAGGGCCCAGCCCTCGCCCTTTCTCTCAGCTGTGTCACAGGCCTGGAGGCAGCACGATGCTGGAAGCAGCTGCATTTGCTTTCAAGGCATTCCCTTGCTTTAAACCCAAATTTTAGTTGTTTGGGGTTTTTGTTTTTGTTTTTTTACAAAAAGATTTTCTTAAGGGAAACCATCTTTCTAATTTTATAGTTCCTTTAAAAATAATGTCCAGGCCAGTATAGCTCAGCAGATTGGGTGTCATCCTGCAAACCAAAAGGTCGCCAGTTTGATTCCTGGTCAGGGCACAAGGCTGGATTGTGGGCCAGGTTCCCAGTCAGGGCATGGAGGGCAGCCAATCAATGGTTCTTTTGCTTTCTCCCTCCCTTCCCCTCTCTAAAAAAAAAAAAAAAAAAATCGAAAGTCAAACTTTAATTGGTTTTTCCAACAGTTCTTATGTTACAGAGAATCAAATTTAACAAATCCAAAGGGACCGCTCACAATCCTTACCCACAGGACTCACTTCTGTTTTCTACCTCAAAGACTTCCAGGTCAGCGGTGGCTCAGGTCAGAAAACCGATTCCCACTGCCACCATCTCCTGAACCACACTGTGACCTTGTCTCCATCAGGTCAGCACACTGTGGCCCGCAGGCCAGGTCCAGCTAGTCAGTGGTTTCTTATGCCCAGCAAGCGAGGAGCAGTTTCGAGGTTTTTAACAGTTGTAACAAAGCAGATCACACAGCAGGGACCATGCAGCCATGAAGCCTAAAATGGGTTCTCCCTGACCCTTTATGGAAAAGCTCTGCCTGCTCCTGGGTGTGTCCCTTCCAGTCCCTTTTCCACATGCAGCCAATAGAGAGGGGCTCCTGGGGGTAGTGGGGGCACCACGAGCCCTGGACCGTTCAGGCAGTTTCATGTGGCCCTTGCTGTACCTTCCTCCATGTTGCTCCTGGGACCCAGCAGCATGTGGACGTTCCCTAGACACCCTGGGGCCAGGGTTCCCAACCTGTATCTTGTGTCTGGACCACGATCAGGTGACAAATGTGAACTCACCACCAGACTCATGGCTGAGGTGGGCATCAAGCTGAGCCTGTGGCCCAGCCAGGTCCGTGTTGAGAACAAGCAACCACACGAGGCAAGGAGACAGTGCTGCTGTGGCCGATTCTCGAAGTTCCAGGTGGTGTTGGCCAGAAGTGAGGGGCAGGTTGGAGGCTGACAGGCCCAAGGAGGCTGGGAGGTAGACTCAGTACCACTGTCCACTCAGCACCACTGACTGTGGCCAGACAAGGGGTTGCCCAGTCCCAGGACATGAGTGCTGCTGGGGCATGGTCTGGGCTGCACAGGACCCTCTGAGGGTGTTCCACGTAGGGCAGACCTGAAGGGGAACACATCTTCCCTGCTCAGGAAAAGTCAGGAGCAGTGTTGGGGGTGAGCTCGGGGATGGGGAGATGAACTGCTGTGATGTCCACAGGCCCCCCATGAGCAGGAGGGGAAGGCAGGAGGGCGGGCAGGAGCAGACGGCAGCAGTGTGGCCTCCCAGTGTCACAGTGAATGAGACTCGGGGAATGAGGGTTTCCTTGTTCTTCCACGCATGAAGAGACAAAGGAAAGTGCCAAAGCCTTTCCAGTGTGACAGGGAACTCTCAGAAAGATGGGTGCAGCTGCGTAAACATTTGACCAGGGCAAGAACTATTCATCTGACCCCAGGTGTGCAGGGTTTAGAAG
This sequence comes from Macrotus californicus, assembly GCA_007922815.1. NCBI lineage: Eukaryota > Metazoa > Chordata > Mammalia > Chiroptera > Phyllostomidae > Macrotus > Macrotus californicus. Next base: position 32,043 of record VMDR010007557.1, read on the forward strand.
GTAAAGGTGGCTTCAGCAGATCTCTGAAGGCCTGTGTTGAAGAGGCCAGAACCTTGACACTGCTCCAAAGTCCCCACCACTCAGCTGGGACCCACTTTGCTTCTCCTCTGGGCCCACCTCCCTCCTTGGTCACTCCCACAGTGAGGCCCAAAAGCCCTTAGTCAGCACTGAGCGCACACAGATGGCCCCAGAAGCTGACAGCATGCACCATGGGAAAGAGCCAGGCAGAACGTTGACACCCATCACGCAGGGCTTGTTGTGTTTGCTTGTAGGGGGCAAGGTAGGCACCTGGGTTTGGGCACACGCCAGGGTACAGTCGACAGGACTTGCCGATGACCTGCTGTGGATGAGAGGAGGGGCAACTGGGGGGCGCCTGGGGCTTTGGCCTGCACCAGCAGATGCACCACAGACGACTTTCCGAGGTGTGAGTGCCGCAGGCTGAGGGTTGCTCAGTCTTCAGTGGCCATGCTCTCCTGTCCCCTCGGAGCTCCCTGGCCCTGCCTGGCCCCCTCCAGAGATCAGGACTTGCACCCCATTGAGTCCTACACTCCGACTTATTGTCTTCATTTTCCTGTTTCCTTCCAAGTGGGACTTTCTGTTTGTCATTTCAGATCACAACACCAGGACTGAGGGCAAGGAGTTTCTTCAGAAGGAAGACGTTTCTGAGGATTTAGAATCACAGGCAGAAATATCAGAAAACTGTACCAGTGATGTTTCCCTGGCACCTGAGCTCAGAGGACTCTGTGATGACGTATTAGAAAGAGACTGGGGTGTCCCTGACGACATGAGATGGGGGCAGTCCCTCTGCCCAGAGGAGGACTTCACACGAGTGGCAGTGCTCCTTGATGCCCCTTTAGGAGAGAGAGAGCTGGGCTGTGATGATTTTGAGAGCAGCTCCAGTCGGAGCCCAAACCCAGTGGTACGTCAGGGAACTTCTGTGGAAGACAGGCCACATCCGTACATGTGTGGCCAAAGCTTCCAAAACAGCATGAATCTAAGCAGCCATGAAGGGCTCCCCACAGCTGAAGGCACCTTCATATGTAATGAGTGTGGAAAAACCTTCAGCCAGAAATCAGTTCTCAAAAATCAGCAGTGGTCACCTGTGCGTGAGCCCTACTGGTGCAGCGAGTGTGGCGAAGCCTCCCGTGTGCACTCACACCTGCTCAGGCCTCAGGTCTCCCACAGTGGAGAGAAGCCTTACATTTGCAGTGACTGTGGAAAAGCCTTCAGCCAGAGCTCCAGCCTCAAGAAGCACCAGAAGTCTCACATGAGCACGAAGCCCTATGAGTGCAGTGAGTGTGGGAAGGCATTTAGGCGGAGCTCCAACCTCATCCAACATCAGAGGATTCACTCTGGGGAGAAGCCGTACGTGTGCAAGGACTGTGGGAAGGCCTTCAGGCGGAGCTCCAACCTCATCAAACACTGCAGGGTCCACACAGGTGAGAAGCCTTTCGAGTGTCATGAGTGTGAGAAGGCATTCAGCCAGAGCTCACACTTGAGGAAGCACCAGCGAGTTCACACTGGAGAGAGGCCTTACGAGTGTAGTGAGTGTGGCAAACCCTTCAGCCGGGTCTCCAACCTCATTAAGCATCACCGAGTTCACACAGGAGAGAAACCCTATAAATGCAGTGACTGCGGGAAGGCCTTCAGTCAGAGTTCAAGCCTCATTCAGCATCGTAGGATTCACACTGGAGAGAAGCCTCATGTGTGTGATGTGTGCGGAAAAGCCTTTAGTTACAGCTCTGTGCTCCGGAAGCACCAGATAATCCACACAGGAGAGAAGCCCTATGAGTGTGGCGTCTGCGGGAAGGCCTTCAGCCACAGCTCAGCCCTCATTCAGCACCAGGGGGTGCACACGGGCGACAAGCCCTATGAGTGCCGGGAATGTGGGAAGACGTTTGGCCGTAGCTCCAACCTCATCCTGCACCAGCGAGTTCACACTGGAGAGAAGCCCTATGAATGTACCGAATGTGGGAAAACCTTCAGCCAGAGTTCAACTCTCATTCAGCATCAGAGAATTCATAATGGCTTGAAACCCCATGAGTGTAACCAGTGTGGCAAAGCCTTCAACCGAAGCTCAAACCTCATCCACCACCAGAAAGTTCACACTGGAGAGAAGCCATACACGTGCATTGAGTGTGGTAAGGGCTTCAGCCAGAGCTCACACCTCATTCAACATCAGATCATCCACACCGGTGAGAGGCCCTACAAGTGCACCGAGTGTGGGAAATCCTTTAGTCAGCGCTCAGTCCTTATCCAGCACCAGAGGGTCCACACCGGAGTGAAGCCCTATGACTGCTCCGCATGCGGGAAGGCCTTCAGCCAGCGCTCCAAGCTGCTCAAGCACCAGCTGACCCACACCAGGGAGTAAGCAGTTGCTCTGACCCCCGCGTCGCAGCGGGGGTCACTCCCTGCCCTCCTCCCACAACCTGCTGTTCACACAGCCTGCAACCCTCCTTTGGGAGGGTTTTTCACAGGCCCCCTCCCTCCTGCCCTTGCACCCACCTCACATGACCTCGTTTCTCTCTGGTTTTACACTTTGTTGTGAGACCGCCATGTTTGTGAGGAGGGAGATGATGGAGACTGCGGTTTATGGACAGAGGTTATTGCTGTCATCAAACGTAACCAAAAAAGTAAACTGGCGTCTGCTTCCCAGTGACAGTAACTGGGGACTCACATTCTGTTTACATGAAGTCAGGTTGAGAGCTTTCGGGTCTGATTGCTGTCACCCTCCCCCCGCGTGGCGCATGCTCATCACCACCAATCTCTCCTCACCTTTGTGTCCACTGCTCCCTGTCCTCCGCGCCCCTCTGTAGTCTGATGCCATCCCTCCTCCTGACAGCCCTGCTGTGACTCAGGTCCTGCTCAGGGCACTGCACAATGGCAGGCGGCTATTTCCCAGCCTGCATTTCTGTGCCTTATGGTCCTGACTGTTGGCCCCACAGAGGACAGCTCTCTCTTTGTCCCCCCACCCCCGGTTCTCCCTACAAGCTCCCAGGTGTGGGGTTTCTTCCAGGTCCATTTCTCACCAGACATTTATGAAGCACCTGCAAGGTGCCCCCAGAAGGTGGGAAATGGCCCACCTCCGTTCCCCAGAGCTGTGCCCAGGCTCCCTGACAGGGTCAGCTCAGTCCACCAGCAACACATCTGCCACCAGGAGGCTCCAGTGACCAGCCAGCAGGTCTCACCTGGGGTGTCGTGAGGGGCAGGGTGTGGATTGGCCCCTCCTGCACTGTCTAGGAAGAAATGGACAGGTGTAGTCAGGTGTGTAGTTATGGTGGGAAGGTCAGGGTTTGGGCTTTGTGTTTTCACTGACACAGGCTGTGGGAGGTTGAAAGAGTGAAGAAAGTGAGGAAGAGTCGGCTGGCAAAGGTCCGTCCCATGGGTTGGCACCAGAGCGGGCTGCCTGGCCTCTTAGAGCCACAGTCAGGCTTCTTCACTGTCCCCACCGTCCCCACCACCCCCAACCTCTGTTCCCGAGGGAGTACCTACACAAGAAAACGCCACACCTGCAGTCTGGGTGACAGCCTGCCCTGTAAACTGCTTGCTCACTCCAGTCTGCCAGCCCTCATGCTCCCTGTCTGGCTTCACATTTCTCCTTGTGCAGCCGGGACTCAATCACGGCTTCTGCCTATAAATCCTTGTTGGTCCTCCCTGGGGATGGAGCAGGAAACGAGGCAGAAATGCCTGCGTGTGGGTCGAGGAGAGGACCCAGTGGTTATGGTGGCTAGGAAACAATGTGAAGCAGGGAATGGGGTTGGGTGTTTGGAGGGGTCCAGTTTTAGATGGGGACAGTCAGAGAAGGCTGCACTGAGATGTCCTTTGAGCAAGGACTTGAAGCAAGTGAGAGAACGACAGCAAAGATGGGGTGGGTGACAGGCTGGGAGTGGGAGTGGGCCTAGACCTTTCCAGGGTTGTCAGAGAGCCAGGGCAGTGTGGCTGGAGTGAAGTGAGCAAAGGGGAGCAGACAAGCTAAGTTCTGGGGAGCAGCACCACGGAGGGCCTGTGGTCACAATGAGGGTTTGGTCTGACATGTTAATAAGACCACATGCTGCATGGAGGAGAGACTGGGGCAGGTGTGTGCACCTCTGTCACTCCCTTCTCAACTGCCACTGGCCCTGGCCCCCACACTGCTAGGAGGTCCCTGGGGCCAAGGCACAGGTCGGGGCACGTGCTGGGCACAGCTGCTGCAGGAGGTCAAAGTGGGTGGTCCATAGAAAGGCCTGAGTGCCAGGGTCCTCTGGACCCAGGGCCCTGCCAGGCATCTGGACATAGCTGACCTGCTTCACGCCGACTGCAGCCTGAGGGAATTTAATCTGAGGGCATTTTGTTTCCAAAGGAAAATGGTCTAAAAGCAAATTTCTGTCAACCACAACCTGTTTTCTTCTGCTTTCATGACATCCTTGGAAATGTGTTTCTCAGGAACAGTGGAGCCCGTGTGACAGAAAGCCTGAGACATCCCTGTCCCTGATGCAAGGCCTGGTGGCTAGAGCCCATCTGCACGGCAGGGGCCACTCCAAGGCTGTAGGGAGGTCCTTTGTTTCTTTTCTAATTTTGGTAGTTTATTTATTTTTATCAAAAGAGCCTTAATTACTTAAATCACTAGTCCACATGGCAGGGAAGCACGGAGACCTTGGGGAGACGAGAAAGGGGAAAGTAGAGAGGACAGAGGGAGAATGACTGCCTTGCCCTGCAGAGACTGGGATCCGTACACCGGTGCCCAGATCTCTCTGAACGCCCATCCCCTCCTGTGGTGGTGTGCAGACCCCTGCCCACCTGCCTGGGCTCTGCTCTTGTCTCGGGACGGTATTCTTGAAAAAGGTTAAGAGAGATTCCTCTGTTGTGACTTCTCTGAAAATTCCCTCCAAATTCTTTTTTTTAATAAAGATTTTATATATTTATTTTTAGAGAGAGGGGAAAAGAGGGAGAAAAACATCAACATGTGGTTGCCTCTCGCACACCCCCTACTGGGGACCTGGCCCACAACCCAGGCATGTGCCCTGACTGGGAATTGAACCAGTGATCCTTTGGCTCACAGGCTGGCGCTCAATCCACTTAGCCACACTAGCCAAGGCCCCTCCAACTTCTTGTTCTAACACCTGGTTGCCTACTGACCACACAGTCCCCCTGAAGCCTCCCTTCCCCTTGTCCCACTGGGAGTGAGGGTGTTCCCCTTGTTCCTTGTTCCCACTTCTGGACAGGTTTCCTATCTCCAACCAACAGCCCCAATTCCTTTGAGGACAACTAAAAAGCAGCCCTAACAGCTAGCAACTGGCCTGATACCAACTGTGCCAGGATCTTCATGTTCTTGGTAGTCCTGGGATCAGAGTGATGTGGGGAAATAGTCTCCCTAGAAACTTACTGGCTCCCTTTACAGGGGCAAAGCAAGGAAACCCCGGAGTGCGGTGTATGGAGAGCAGGGCTGGATCTATAGCAATCTTTAAAAAGCCTTCATGGATCTGGAGGGAACCCCTAGAACTCTGATGGCTGAGGATAGTGTAGGCCACACTAGGCAGCTTTGGCAGCAGCAGAGTCTCAGCTGGGCCACTCACCTAAGGCTTTGAAAGCAAGAGCCAGACCATCACCACTGGCCCCTGGGCATGAGGGGCAGTGTGGCCTGGCTCCCAGGCACCCAGGGGGCTTATTCTGCATGCAGGGTCTTCTGTGCTCATTGGGTTGGCTCGGAGCCTTTCCAAATGTCAGAATATCAACTCGAGAGATCACTCCCACATGAAAATATAAGAAAAAGTGGCATCTTGCCCTGGCTAGGTAGCTCACTTGGTTAGAGCATCATCCTGATACACTAAGTTTGTGGGTTCAGTCCACAGACAGGGCACATACAAGAATCAATCAATGAGTGTATAAATAAGTGGAATGAATTGACGTTTCTCTCTCTCTCTCTCTCACTCACTCACTCTCACCACCTCTCTTCCTCTCTAAAATCAGTAAATTAAAAAAAAGATAAAAGTGGTATCTCAAATCCATGGGCAAGGGGTGAACATAATATGTAGTACTGGGATAACCAGTAGCCATTTTGTTACCAAACTCATTCTTCATATTATACAGCAGAAAAAATTCCAACTGGAAAAAAGATTTAAATGTAAAGAAACAAAATCAAACAAGTACTAGATGAAAACATGTATGAAACTCCTCTAGGGAAAGAGAAAATTTTAGTATGGCCCAAAATCAAGAAACAATAAGGGAAAACACCGATAAGTGTGACTACACAGAAATAATTTTTGCATGACCAAAAAATAACCAAGTAGAAAGGCAAATGACAAACTGGGGGTTAGTCAAAAGTCAATGTAAACACAACCTCAAAAGGACAATTTCCAGCTTGTCACTCTAACATAGGAAAAGGACCAAAAAATTCAGGTGCATGCCTGCAAGTGCAGACCTTGGCCTCTGACCCTTTCACACTGAGCAGTCAGGGATCCTGTGGTCAAAAACCACAGCAGGTTCAAGAATGTCAGCCAAGGTCAGGGGTTCCCTCTGACTGCCTGGAGCAGTGTGGACATTTTTAAAGTACAGTAACCACTAATCATAATGGCAGTGAATTGGATCACGTAGGGTTAATGGGAGGCCTTGAATTCATCATGCACTCGAAAGTGTTAATAAAACAAAAATGTAGGTATAATTGAAAGGGTGACATTTAAATGTTTATAATCTTCCATTTGCCCTAACAAATAGGACAGCAAGTGTGCACAATGAGCATGTATTGTCTATGAACAAACTGTTTCAGGGCCTAATCAGAGAAGCAGAACCACTAGGAGACAGAAACTGTATACGTGACACGTGTGCTGTAACAGGGACTGCATCTCACAGAATCATGGGACACAGCTACGTGGTTCCCAATGCAGGGTCAGGACAGGAGACTGAGAAGAGCTGGGAGACAAGCTGGAGCCTGTGGTCATAAACTGGAATCCAGGACGAACTTAAAATTGTGTTTTCCTTGATGGTGTGGCCCATTTCTAAAGAAGCGAGGGCTTTCTGTCATTGAGCAAAACACAGCCAGGAGCCAATGAAGCTGAAGGATCCCCAGGAAGATGGGTGTGGCCCGTTGCTGTTTCATGCTGCCCAATGAGCCAAGGGACATGTGTGAGAAGCAGTGGTGCCTCTCAGACCTTTCACAGCACTTAGCACCTCTGGACACGCACTGTGATTCACACATTCCGTGTGCTGTCTGCCTTCCCATTCATCCATCAGGTCCAGGAGCAGAGGGATTCCCTGGGAACTCTGTCTCTCTTGTCCACTGGAGCCGGATCTGAGAACAGCCCAGCGCACACAGGCACTCAGTAAACACTGTTGGAGCAGAGCCAGAGAAGCAGTGGCACAGCTCGGCACAAAAAGACGTGCTGGAGAAATGCCAGAAAAACTCAGGAAATGTTAGTTGTTGAATCTAAGGGAAGCGTCCAACAGGAGTCTGTAGTATTGTTCTTTCAACCTTTATGAATATAATGAACACTTTCAAAATAAAAACTTGTGGAGGAGACCAAGAAAGCAGGGTGTGCTGGGTCCCAGAAGCATCAGTTCTCTCTTGGGACCAAGGTTGCTGGGACAGAGCTCACTCTCCGTTGTTAAAGGAAAACTGAGGTACATTTTAAACTCTTCTATTAAAATTTGGAAGCGTTTACTTGAGCAAACGTAGGTCGGAACCGGGCAGCGCCAAACCGAGTGCTCTGCGGAGGGGAGCTGGGAAGAGGTTTTCACAGAGAAGATGCAGAAGCAAAGCACGGAAATTGTTGACTGGCTACTGTCTCATTTGGGAAGCCGGACTGGAGTTTGCTTAAGTAGGTACCAAAGCACAAGAGCCACTCAGACTAATGGTCTCCTTGTCTACTTTAACACTGTCAAGTGGCAAAGCCCTCCTTGGCCCCCAGCTTCAGGCCCTTGGCCGCGGGATATACTAAGTTCCCTGGAGACAGCTGCCGCTCACGCTGGTGCAGCACCG
>VMDR010007558.1:0-40037 GCA_007922815.1 Macrotus californicus
AATTTCTTAGATAAGTCCCTTTAACATTTCATATAATAAGGGCTTGGTGATGATGAACTCCTTTAACTTGACCTTATCTGGGAAGCACTTTATCTGCCCTTCCGTTCTAAATGATAGCTTTGCTGGATAGAGTCATCTTAGATGTAGGCCCTTGCCTTTCATGACTGTGAATACTTCTGTCCAGCCCCTTCTTGCCTGTAAGGTTTCTTTTGAGGAATCAGCTGACAGTCTGATGGGCACTCCTTTATAGGTAACTCTCTTCTCTTGCTGCGTTTAAGATTCTCTCTGTATCTTTCATCTACAGTAATGTAATTATGATGTGCCTTGATGTGTGCTTACTTGGGTCCAACTTCTTTGGGATTCTCTGAGCTTCCTGGACTTCCTGGAAGTCTATTTCCTTTGGCAGATTGGGGAATTTCTCCTCTATTGTTTTTTCAAATAAGTTTTCAATTTCTTGCTCTTCCTCTTCTGGCACCCCTGTGACTCGGATGTTGGAACGTTTAAAGTTGTGCTGGAGGTTCCTCAGCCTCTCTTCAGACTTTTGAATTCTTGTTTCTTCATTCTGTTCTGATTGAATGCTTTTTCCTTCTGCTCCAAATCATTGATGTGAGTCCCAGTTTCCTTCCCATCACTGTTGGTTCCCTGTACATTTTCCTTTTTTTTCACTTAGCATAGCCTTCACTTCTTCCTCTATTTTGTGACCATATTCAACCATTTCTGTTGCTCTGTTCAAATATCATCTAAGTACTTTCATATTTAACTTACCTTAGTTTCAAAACATGGACAGCATGAATGCCCCAGAGAGGTCCTGATGTGACGACAGCAACACTGGGTTTATAAGGGCCTCTGCAGTCATGGTGACTTTGTGGTATTGCTGTATTGTCTTAGTCAGTAAGAAATGTCATGCCCATGTGTGGGTGTCTAGGAGACATTTCGATTGTTCGTTACTTGCTCATTTGTAGATTCTGGAAACGTGTAATGGACTTGTACTATAAACCCACCAGGCACTGTTTGGGGCACTGAGGACATGGTTGTGGATAAAAGAGACATATTGGAAATGATTGCTGATGTCCAAGTATTTACTTGACAACTAATTATAAAGGGCACTTCGGGATGCTTTAAGATTTTTAATCCCAGACTTCCTTACTTACTCTCCCCAATAAGAAAACATTGTTTATCTGATTGGGGAGATTTCCGTAAATCATACTTTAAAAGATTGTGCTTCTCGACTGGACAAAGTTAGCATCAACAGTCACTATTCCTTTGTGATATATCTCTTCTCTAATTCTCTTTCTCTTTTCCAGCTCAGCCTCTGTTAGGCAATCACACCAGGACAGTTCTCCCTTCTCACCAAGATAAAGCTCTGCCACTCCTCACTTTCTCCCCTTGCGTTTGGGAGGTTGGACACCCTATTCTATGCTCCAGACCATCCTTACCAAAAATAAACCTGACTCTAAACGTTGTTCCCTCAGTTAGCCCCTTGCATCTATTCTTAATTAATAAAGATCTGTGGGAAAAGCAAAAAAAAAAAAAAAAGCAAAAAAAAAAAGATTTTTAATCCCAGACAAATTTTGACCTCAATGTGCTCCTGCAGAATCTTTCTGAATCTCTTTGTGTTTTCACAACTGGTCTCTTTTTTTTTTACACCACACATTCAATGTTTCAGGAAATCTTTCAACTCGTTGCTCAGAACACATCCAAAAACTGACTCCTTCCTTCTCAGGCTGCTCTGGCACCCTCCCCTACCACCTGGATGACTGCACTTGCTTTCCCACTGGGCTCCCGGCTCACACCTCAGCAGCCACATGAGCCCTGACTAATAATGGAGTTTTAAAAAAAGTAGAAATTCTGTCCCTCCGGCACTCTAAATTTTTTCGAAGGGCTAATCATCAAATTAACAGAGACGGATGAGGAGAAGAACATCATGTTTTTAGTATTTGAGCGCAGGGGATTCACATAAGCATGAGAATTTTAACGACCATGAGGCAACATTAGGCATATAAAACATTTTGGAGAAAGGAGAAACAAAAAGGAACAATGAAGTCTTGGATTTTAATAGTCAGAATGAGCAACTTATAGGTCGCTGACAAGAGCAGATCTTACATGGCAATGGAATTGTTTCTAGGCAACTCAGAAAGAGTGGGACACAGGGGATGTCTAGCCAACAGGTGCCTGCCTGAAACCCTCCTATTTACCATATTAATTAAATTAGCCCCAAATGAAAATTCTAATTATTTTCCTGAAGCAAAATTTTCTGCTGAAATATCTTAGCAGGAATATGGGGAGAGCCAAATTTCTTTCTGAATTTTGTTTCTTATAAACAGCTTATGATCAATATCCTCAAACCCAACCTTCCAGGTGTCAGGACTTTGGTTTCCTTCACTAAACACAGGTTGCTCACATGTCCTTCCAGCTCTGAACCCTCCAGGGGCTCCCATGTTCTCTCAGAGGAAAGCCAAAGTTCTGGCTGATGGTTTCTTTCCTTCTGACTTCATCTTCTCTCATCTCTTGCTCTTTCTGCTTTCATCAGTTCATGTCCTCCTTGCTGATCCAACATTTTTTAACTGAAAGAAATCACCCAAAGCATGCCTTATTTTAACCAACACATAAGTTTTTGTTGCTGTTTGGGTTATTGTGCTATTACCCTACCAGGATGTAGGGCCTACAAGGACTGGGACTTTGCTCTGTTTCACATCTGGGTTTGTAGTGATTAGAAGAGTGTGAGGCAGATGGGGGGCACTTGGTTGTGTTCTTTCCTGAACGAGTAAAATCATTACAAATATAATAGTAGTTGGAAGGGTTAAATATGGAGCAGTATCACCTCACATAACTGGAATTCTAACCTAGAATAAAGGATCAGTTAAAACTTTTCTGAAGAGTAGCATCTGAGAGAGAATGAGCCCAGGCTAACCTAGAACTCACGAAGGGGCAGGAATGCAAGGTGCAGGCAGAGGACACAGCATGTGCAATGATCAGAAGGTGGGAAATTGAAGTGAAATAAGTGAGTATAACTCACTCATGTGAGTGATTAAATGAGCTAAGGTGCCTGCGGTGCCCAGTACACAGTGAGTGCTAAGGACAAGCCAGCTGTTGTCATTATCACACTCCTGTGGGCACATGTCCAGGGTGTGCTCACTTGGAAACAGCAGCAATGTAGGAAAAATATTCTCTCCTCTTGACCTCACAAAGAATCATGTCATCAAGCATTGATTAGAGCCTGATTGAGGTGTGTTCCAGACAATAAACTACACACATGTAAAGTGTATAGTCTGTTGTGGTGACTTTCAAACACACTTGAGGTGTACCAGTTTCACCCAAAACTTTCTCACAAGTTTTTGTACACCATCTCTCTGTCCCCCACCCAACAGCCACAGTCCTCAGGTAACCACACATCTTTATTTCACAACAGAGTAGTTTGCATTTTCTAAAATTTTATATAAATGAAAATATGCAGTATGCTTGCTTTTTATCTGGCTTCTTTAGTTCAGCATAATTATTTTTACAAGCTGAAAAGTAAGTAACAAAATTTAATCATTTAAAGTAATCAATTAGGTGGAATTTTGTCCAGCCACCATGTCTCCCTAGTACTTCAATATTTTCATCACCTTATTAAGACCCTGTACCCACTGAGAGGTTGCTCTGCATTTTCTCATTCTCTAATTTTTGGAAAATATTAACCTTAATTCTGTCTAGTTTCTTTTGTCCCCTGTCCTATATACCCTGTCTGATATCTCCTGCCAGCCTGTATATTTAATGTTCTCACTTGTCCCAATATAAGGGAACTAATCTGAGTCTCTGAGACATTATCCTTATTTCCTACCCTGTGTCTTACCCCTGATGTCCACCCAAATCTTGGAGAATGGCAGCCCCACTTCACTGCACCAGCTCCAGTGGCTTCTCCCTCAACAGGTAGGATGGACCCTCACTGATATTATTCTGCTTCATTCTGAGCCACCCAAAAAACCCTCCTGCATGGCACTTTAGGTCCCCTTGAACCCATAGAATATCTAACACACCCCCACCTCTCAGGTTTTACAATTTTTCATCTAAACTCCGAGTAGACCCCTTCCCTCCCTGGCCCCCTCTATGTTCACCTCTGCTTATACACAACCCACCACCGACCAGGTCTGCAAGTAACTCAGCCAACTATTCCAGAAGCCCCTAAAAGCAGGAAAAGAATAGAATCAGAGGAGAGGTTTAATTCCTACTTCCCAGATTCTGGATGCAAACTATCTAAGGACAGGCATGTGAAATTTGTAAAAATAAAAATAAAAACGAGGACGCTGATGTCTTTCCTGAGCTGAACGTCAGAAGGAGCTTGAATGTACGTTGTTCAGTGCGGGTATGTGGGTAGCTGACGTGATAGATGCCTGCATATTTACTAGAGTAGTTTATGTCAGAATATCTTTAAAATCTCTGGGATCTTGTTTTCTGAAGGTCCAGTGAAAATGTACATGGAATGAGGACACTGTTGATGGTTAGATCATTGCAGAAGTGTCTTCATTCCTGCTGGCACATCTTCTCAGATTCTGAGTCAAATATCTTTATTGATCTTTTCCTAGAACTTATTTTGACTTCAAAAACTATCAGGTCCCACTCTTCATAACATCTTTGTATTCGTTGGGGAAGTCATTCTTATATCCTCTGTCCATCTCTGAGGCAAAGGGAACTTTACAGTTAGTGGGTAGATTATTTTACCTCTTGTAAAATAATCAATTAGGCCATAAAGATGGTCCAGCCTGGTCTTCATGACCTTGCATCTGAAAAAGTTTTATCTAAAAACGTTTTCAGTTTAAATGGACTTTATTTCCTGGCCTTAAAATTGAACAACATGGTGAAATAAATCTCTACAGAGAAGTGGTTATGTTTCTAATAAAAGACAAGGACAATAGGAATAGAAAGAAACTACTTGACATGGTAAAGGCCATAGACAAAAACCCACAGTTAACACAATACTCCATGGAGAAACATCAAAATGTTCATAAGATTTTGAACAAAATGAAGATTTTTGTCTCCACTTATTCAGCATAGTACTGGAAGTTCTGGTCAGAACAATTAGACAAGTAGATAAAATAAGTGCTTTAAGTGATAAATTGAAAAAATAGAAATTACCTCTTTTACAGACAACGCAATTTTAAAAAAATATTTTAATTATTTATTTTTAGAGAGAAGATAAGGGAGGGAGAAATAGAGAGAGAAAAACATCAGTGTGAGAGAGAAACATCCATAGGATGCCTCTTGTACGTGCCCTGACCAGGAATTGAACCAGTGACCTTTCATTTCACAGAATGACACCCAATCAACTGAGCCACACTGGTCAGGGCAACAATTTAATCTTATATGTAGAAAATTCTCAAGATTCTGCTCTCCATACAAAAAAAAAAACCCTGTTAGAATTAATAAATTCAGTCAAGTTGCAAAAGACAATATCAACAGTCAGCATCACTTTCGTTTCTTTGCAAAAACAATGAACAAACCCTAAATGGAATTAAGAGAACAGTTTTATTTACAATAGCATCAGAAAAAATAAAATACTTAGGAAAAAATTTACCACACACATGGTCAATGTATACAATGAAAACTACCAAATGTTGCTGAAAGTAAATAAAATAAAACAAATAAATGGAAAGATGTTTATGTTCATGAATCAAAAGACTTCCAATCATCTACATATTTGATGCAAATTCTATAACAATTCCAATGATTCAGCAACCTCCAAAGACGTCTTGCTTCAATCCACTTTTAACAGGTACCTTTAAAACTCACCACCAGGATACTTCTCAGGCTTTACTTGAAGCATCTTTTGTTGGCACTAACTGGCAATTGCATTCCCAGCATAAGAAGACTTGGGGTACTGGAAGGTGATATTTTGCATTTCCAAGGTGCTTCTGGGTAAAGCTGAATCTACTTGATCCAAGAGGAACAACAACAACCTCACCATGGTCTGAGCCAGACACTGAAAACCTCGGCTCTCACTCTGAAAACTGCTACCCCTGGGCTCTAGCCTGAGCTCTCCTGCCACACCAGTGTGCCCACCTTTCCTACCCTTCCCCCTCCTTGATCTGCCTGTGTGCCCACAACTTCTTCCCTCTTTGGTATCATCCTCTGTCTCCTCTCCAGCCATCAGCCAGATTGTGTGGTCCCCCTATGAGTTCCCATCCCTCTTGGCTCTCTAGAATTTTTTTCCCCCAGTGGCTGCTAGTCTTTTTCTCACCTTGGTCTTCCTCTTATTCCTGTCCCAGCATCTCATGTCTTGTTTCACTGGGGTCATCAAGCCCAACAATGTGGACTGCTGTGCCCTTGAGAATAAGTAGGAGCATGGTTCTCTGGTTACCTCTGTTTAGGGCTACAGTTTCTCTTCCTTCCCATTGCTACACACCCACCTTCTCTTGACCCTGCACTCTGATTTTTTTGATGATTTTTTGCAATCACTTGTCACACATTTATAGAAATGCACACCTCCTTAATGGATTCTTCAAATCAATGTTTAGTCATTTGACTCATGAAGTATGTTTTTCTTTCTTTCAAAAAAGCCATTCTGCCTCTCAAGGCAGTACCTAGGTGTGGAAGAATTTCTCCCCTCTACTTCCCCACCCCCTTTGACCAGCACCATGACTCTCTCCTTTGCGGGTGGTCCCCCCAACTTGACCTCATCCACAATATGAGGTCCTCAGCCTCTTCCTGAAAACCCACACCACTCCCCGTTCCCTCTTCATGCTCTTCCTCCTAAACCAAGAAAACAACACACACCGTTCCTCTAAACACATACCTTTCCTGCTTCTCTAATCATTACAATTTCTCTACCTGCCCAGGATTTTACCCCTTCTTGTCTCCCCCTGTAACCCACCTGGTGTCTAAAGACCGTCTGGCCTCCAGGTCTGTCTAGGATTTTGATCTATGGTCAGAAGACAACCAGAGCCAACAAAGCACAGAGGCAGATCAAAGAGGAGGAAGGGTAGGAAAGGCAGGCACGCAGGTGAGAGTCCAGGGGTGGCAGTTTTCAGAGTGAGGGCTGAGGTTTTCAGTGTCTGGTCCAGACCATGGTGAGGTTGTTGTTGCTCCTCTTGGATCAAGCAGATTCAGCTTTACCCAGAAGCACCTTAGAAATGCAACATGGACCTCAGTATCCCAAGTCTCCTTATGCTGAGGCTGCAATTGACAGTCAGTGCCTACAAAAGGCACACTGAGTGAAGGCTGAGTGTCGGGATCCCTTTTCAAAGGGGCTGGAGGCAGGGTGTTATTGGAGCTTGCTGAGTCATTGAACTTTTAATAAAAATTGTATAACATGTATAGACAATTTGAAGTCTTTTTGCTAATAAATGAAAATGATGCTATTGATTTTATCTTTTGTAACTTCACTGAATTTATTAGTTCTAACAGTTTTTGCAGGGAGGGTGGAATCTTTAAAATTTCTACGTGTAAAATTTAAGTTGATCCACTGACCAGTGTGGCTCAATTGGTTGGGCATTTTTCCATGAAGCCAATGCTCACCTGTGGGATTCCCAGTCAGGGCCCATGCCTGGGTTGGGGGTTTGGTCCTGCTCAGAGACTGTAAGACTGACATTTCCATCCCTCTCTTTTTTTCCTCCCTTACCCATTCTCTAAAAATAAATAAATAAAATATGTAAAAAATTAAGTTGTTTGTTAAACAGATAATTTGTTTCCCAATTTGGATACCACTTCATTTATCTTTTTGCTTAATTTCCTGCCAGAACTTCCAGTACTATGTTAAGTAAGTGGGTAAAAAAGGATCTTCATCTTGTTCACAGTGTTATTAACATTTTGGTATTTCTCCATGGAGTATTGTGTTAGCTGTGGGTTTTCATGTGCGGCCTTTACCATGTTGAGTAGTTTCCTTCTGTTCCTACAGTCCTTGTCTCTGTTAGAACCATAACCACTTCTCTGTAGAGATTTACTTCACCATGATAGTCAAATTGCAGACCAGGAAATAAAGTCCCGTTTAGCTGCACACTTTTTTAGATAAAACTTTCCAAATACAAGGTCATGAAGAGTAAGTTGGGCCTTTATTACCTAATTAATTATTGAACAAAAGTTCAATGTCATACCAATTACTGTAAAGTGCCCTTGGCCCTGGAGATGGACAGAGGATATAAGTGTGCCTTCCCCAACGTACTCAAACATTTACATGGAGAGTGGGACCTGATAGTTTTTGAAGTCAAAATAATTTCTAGGAAAGGGTAAAAAAAAAGTTCACGAGAGGAAAATTTCACGTGATGATGAGGTTAGAAGACACATGGACTAGAAGGGATTCTCTGTGCTAGTACTACAGAGGTGTTTATGGGAAGATTTCAGGGCTCACTGTCGGATAATCTGGTGTCAGTAAGATGTCCAGCCCTCTCTTTACACATTGTCACCTCAACAAAGGCAATCATTTTCTGCAGAGGTGAGGACCATCCTCAGCTCACACTTACAAAGTTAACTGTGCACTTTGAGTGGCTGACATACCTAAAGGGGTAGCGTGGTCCCAGGTCCCAAGCCCACTCTGTATCAGCCACATCCTCTGTTTCTCCACAGAGCTTGAGATAGCGTCACACCACGGTCACAGGGCATGATGAGACCATGGTGCCGGCGTTTCGCAAGAGTGGTCTCCACCAAGTGTTTCATCAAAGGCGCGCTTGTGTGGCTCTCTGAGAGGATGAAGCTGCCCCATTGCTACCGAAACCTCACCATAGAGACCATCAGGATGGAGGTTGGGGGGAATTATCAAAGTGACGCTACCAACACCATCAGTTTCTGTGAAAGTGAGCCCCTCAAACTGGGTGTAAAACATGAGTGACCCTATTTTTTTTATTTTATTAAACTCTCAATAATTGTGTTTTGCTCTTTTAAAATATATTTGGTGTGAAGTTAGACAATCATTAGAAGACTTACATTGAGTCAATAAATGGTCAAAAAGGAGAGCTGCCCTTGTCATTTTTATTAATTTAAGGTTACATTTTACACCAGATTCCACCTTCGGTTGGTCTGAGATGCACCATCTTTACAGTGCAGGAGACACCGAGTCCCTCAGAGTAGGGGCACTTGTCATGTATGACCAGTGGGAGCATGTGATGAGCCTGCAGAAATCCAAGTTCTGTTCCTTTCCCACAGGTCATGTACAGGGCACCTGGACACTGTGGTGGACAACAAGAATAAACTAAAAGACACAGGCTAGCAACACTGACCTTTTTTTCTCTATTTTATTTCTCCCCATAAATTCTAAAGTCTTCTGGAGTATTCTTATTTTCATGGCAGTAGACTTATTTGTGTAAGTTCAGCATGACTCTGACCCTTTCCTTAATAGAAAATAATTGGAAATGTTGGCCATACAAACAAGGCTTTGGCTCCCATGTCCTAGTCCAGACTGATGCCACAGAATTAGAAATAGCCTCACCCTTTATGAAGCTAAGTTTGACCTGATGGGTATCTTGATATCTAGAGAAGAGGGTACCACTCAAACTAGAGAGACTGTAGTAAATGTAAGGGTGTAGCTTCCTAATTTCAGAATCTGTGAAATCTCCTATCTTATATTTTATAGAAAAACCTGCGTCAGGGCAAACTATATGGTGAATGTCAGTTTCTCTGAACTTCAGTAACTAATCAGGACAAATCAAATTACAGCAACCATGCTGTAAGGTCAAGAATATTCTTGTTCATTTGATATAATCTTTGATCATAAAATAAAAGGCAAGTGTACAGAGATAAAGTGTATCCACGGAAAATTTCAGAAGTAAGGGTGGGAAGTAGGGGATAGCTGGGGTTGGGGGGAGTGGTGGAGGGAAAATGGAGACAACTACCTGAACAACAATAAAAAAAAGTTAAAAAAAAAAAGAAAATTCCAGAAGTGCAGCATTCTGGGAGAGCAGATCCTGGCTCTGTTCAGAGACTGTCCTCTATTTTTGCCCCTGTGCCTACATTGCTAGGAACTGACACCTCATTATAAATACCAGGCACTGATGGAGATGCAAACTGGGTCTTGACTGAAAGAGTTTTCTTTCCCTTCACCGTGAAGAAAGCAGTTCTCTTATGACCTAGAGGCCTTCAATTTATTTCAAAGTCACTAAATTTTAGAAAGGTGCTTTTGTCTACAAGCATCTGACATCTATTTTCTTAGGCCATTCCTTTAAAAATGTAACTGCAATTTGGTAAACGCAGATTCTTTCCCTGGCCTTTTGACATATATGTAAGTCTCCTCGAAAGCATCTTGCCAGTGTTACAAACCAGGGAATATGTGTCTAGAAGGTTTTGGCCCATTCTCTTGAAGTGTACCTTCCGGTGTTCCTGTGTCCTGGTCTCTGAGGAAGAGTAGGACTGTAACTTGGATGGAGACCTTTACAGTGAAGATGTAAAAAAACCTCCTGTCTGTGTTTTTGAGGTTTGCTTTTCTTTTGTGTAAAGCCAATTAGCAAACACAGATGCCCATTGTTATTTCTCCTGTTCTTAACATCTCCAAAGCACTTTTTTTTTTGTTTTGAAAAAAATATGTCATTGCTCCTAAGGCTTTAATGTTGTACCCATTAAATTTATATAAAATTGTGCATTTGTACTAAATTGTCTCATCACAGGATTAAAATAATATTTATAATATAAATCCAAATAATTGAGCATTGACTGCACATTGTATACAAATGTTTGTGTGTATGTAAAAATTGTGTGTATACATATTATTTAATATTTTAATCTTTTATTGTTCAATTACAGTTGTCCTAATTTTTCCACTGTTGCTCTCCCCTGCCCCGTCTAACTCCTGCTCCCTCAGTCAGTCCCCTGTTGTCCATTACTGTGGGCCCTTTACATATGTGCTTTGACTAGACCCTTCCCTTCTTTCCTCCTGTTATCCTTCTCTCCCCTCCCCTCTGGTCACTGCCAGATTGTTCCTTATTTCCATGTCTCTGGTTGTATTTTGCTCATTTGTTTGTTTTGTTCATTAGGTTTCACATATAGGTCAGATCATATGATATTTGTCTTTCGCTGCCTGGCTTATTTCACTTAGTATAATGCTCTCCAGTTTCATTCATGCTGTCGTAAAGGGTAGGATCTCCTTCTTTCTTTCTGCTGTGTAATATTCCATTGTGTAAATGTACCATAGTTTTTTGATCCACTCATTTACTGATGGGCACTTAGGTGGTTTCTGGCACTTGGCTACTGTAAATAATGCTGCTATGAACATTGAGGTGCATAGCCTCTTTTGAAATGGTGTTTCAGGGCTCTTAGGGTATAATCCCAGCAGTGGAATTGCTGGGTCAAAAGATAGTTCCATCTTTAGTTTTTTGAGGAGACACCATACTGTTTTCCACAGTGGCTGCACCAGTCTGCATTCCCACCAACAATGTACCAGGGTTCCCTTTTCTCCACATCCTCGCCATCACTTGTTGTTTGTTGATTTGTTAAAGATGTTCATTCTGACAGATGTGAAGGGATATCTCACTGTGGTTTTAAGTTGCATATCTCTGATGGTTAGTGATGTTGAGCATTCTTGCATATGTTTATGTGCCCTCTGTATGTCCTCCTTCAGGTCCTTTGCCCATTTTTCAATTGGATTTTTCGTCTTCTTGGTGTTGAGTCCTATGAGTTCTTTATATATTTTGGAGATCCAACCCTTGTCTGAGGTATCATTGGTAAATATGTTTTCCCATATAGTTGTTTCCCTTTTCATTTTGTTGATGTTTTCTTCAGCCATGCAGAAGCTTTTTATGTTGATGTAGTCCTATTTAATTTTTTATGTCCCTTGCTCTAGGGGACATATCCGTGAAAATATTGCTGCGTGGGATATCTGACATGTCACTGCCTATGTTTTCCTCTAGGACATTTATGGTGTCATGACTTACATTTAAGTCTTTATCCATCTTGAATCAGAGTTCAATTTCTCAGCCCTGTTTCATGGTCTTTAATAAAGACTTTCTTTTATATTTAAACTTCTTTGAAGCATCTTTACTTTGACATCACCTACCTGTAGTGAGCTGATCCTGTCACCTTGCTCACAGTGCCAATCCTTACCATGTTTTCAAATCTTCCAGTTTCTTTCCTTCTCTGCTACATTCATCCAAATAGACATTTCCAATTTGCCCCCCTCTCTTCTGATGTGGTGTTTGCAGCAGGAGGTGAGCTGACTGCCCAGATCCTTCTGGGTCCCGAGGTTGCCTTGAAGCAGACTTTCTCAGGATCTGAGAACATGTACCAGTTTGAAAGGGCACATTTCTGCTGTGATCTAGCCATCAACCATGTTCTCATTCCACATCCATTTTTAATGCACCTTCAAAAAACCAGATCACAGAGATTTTAAAAGATATTCTGCCATAATCCTCAACTACCTAGTAAACATGCAGGTCTCTGTTACATCAGCACCCACAGGCCTGCACTGAACAGCCCTCTTTCAAGCTCTCTCCTACCTAAGGCCAGACGTCAGTGGTCTCCTTTAGCATTTTCTTTGATCTTTACAAATTCTACATTCCTGTCCTTGGAGAGATGGGCAACCAGAATCTGGGAAATAAATCTCTCCTCTGGTTCTATTTTTTCCTTGCTTTTAGGGGTTTCTTGTTTATTTTATTGAGATCCCTGGAGAACTGGCCAGAGGTAGATTGTGTGTAAGCTTAAAATTAGGGCGGCAATGAACTTTCTCAGAACATCTGAGACCTGAAGTCACAGAATTGGAACCAGGCAACAGCTTTTTGGGGTTTCTTTTTGTTTTAAAAACCATCTACCCTTACCACAAATAGAGCCAGATGGTGCACTTAGGACTGTCTTTATTCTGTATTCAAATGTACCATTGGCATTCACATTCAGAGACATGACTTTGTTTTAAAGAATTATGGTGGTAAAATACACATAACATAAATTTTCTATTTTAACCATCTTAAGGCACAATTGAATAGCATTAAATACACTCACATTGCTGTGCAGCTGTCACTACACTTTATCATTTTGCCATTCCCATCAACAGTGCACAGCCTGCTGACCTGCCCACAGTGTCACCCACACTTGTCATATTATGGTTTTTGAAAATGGCTCTTTTAGTGGGTGTGAGATGGCATCTTATTGTATTTTGAAGTCTTTTTTAAAGAATTGAAGTATAATTGACTTACAAATTTCTATTAGTTTCAGGTGGACAACATGGTGACTCGATATTTACAGAAATGTCAAATTGATCACCATGACAGGGTATCTGTCTACGTTCTCTACGCTGTTCGGTGCATTCCAGTGACACACTTATTTTATGAGGAGAAGTTTGCACCTTTTCATTTCCTTCACCTATTTTACCATCCTCCCACTCACATCGCTCTGGAATCCACCAGTGTTTTTTCTTTGTATCAATGGGCTTGTTTTATTTGTTTATTTGCTGTTGTTCATTGTGCAGCTTTTTAGATTCTACAAAAAGTAACATCATACAGTATTTGTCTTTGTGAGACTTATTTTACTTAATATAATACTCTCCAAGACCATTTAATTTGTCACAAAGGGCAAGATTTCACACATTTCCATGGCTGAGCAATGTTCCATTTTAACATACATATGTATTTACCATATATATCAAATTTATTTTACCCTTTCATCAATGACGAACACCTCGGTTGCTTCCCTGTTTTGGCTATTAACAGAGCACAATGCTGCAATGAAGCGAGGTGCATATAACTTTTTGAATTACTGTCTACACTTTTTTCAGACAAATGACTACAAGGTAAATCGTTAGGTCATAAGGTAGTTCTACTTTTAATTTTTAAAGAATTCTCATTGTCTTTTTGATTAGCATTTTTTTACTGGACATATTTTCTTACCACAGTTTCTGAACCTGATGCACAGCCCTGGTCCAGGGCTCCCAGCTTGAGCTCACCTGCCCTGAGCATGCTGGGCATGTAGAGCTGATCCTCTATTTTTTTGAAAAATCTTTACATCCTGCATCTCACTGAACTGCAGCAACACAACCTTGCAGTGACCTGAGTGCCCAACTCTGCAGCAGCTGTTCTATTATGTGCCCACGTGCAGGGGTGCAAGGGTGACAGATCTATGAAGTCACAGAGGAAGGAGCCCTGCCTGGAGAAATGATGCTGTGGTGAGAAAAAGATGTGAGACAAACAACCATTCACTGGGGACATTTTTTCTGGGCTGACTTGAAAATATGCCTTCTCAGACAAAACAAAGAATGTAAGCATCAACCTCTACAGCAACAATAAAAGCCCTGTCACTTTAAAATAAAACAGAGGGAGCCCTGGCTGGTGTGGTTCAGTGGCTTGAATGCAGGCCTGTGAACCAGGGGGCCGCGGTTTGATTCCCAGTCAGGGCACATGCCTGGGTTGTGGGCCAGGTCCCTAGTGGGGGCTGAGCGAGAGGCAACCACACATTGATGTTTCTCTCCCTCTCTTTCTCCCTCCCTTCCCCTCTCTCTCTAAAAATGAATCAAAAAAATCTTTTTAAAAAGTCCTCAAATTTATAAATAAAATAAAACAGAGGGAACCTGTCCTAATGTCCTTTCCTTGTCTTGGCACCTCTGATCCAGTATTGTCAACATCTCATTGTGGCTATAGGAAGAGTGCACTACGTGTTCCTGATGGGGAATAGCTATCAAAACTGGGCAAATTGGGGCATGATGACCTCATCCAAAACTTTTGAATCTTAGTTGGTTTAACATAAAACTTACTGTGGTGGAAGAAGTGTGTCCTGAGTGGGCCAGTTTGGATTATTGTCTGGAACAGCACATTCTGTAATAGAGAGGCCTTTTAATGCCTGAAGAAGGAAAACTGTGATAATAGCTCAGAGACTTAGAAAGAGATGCTCTTTCCAATTTGACACCAGTCCTTTGTTGGCGTTTCCCCTTTTTTCTCTTTTGGAGGCTGCATGAACTCTTGGGTCATCAGGCCCTCAGCCTCCCTCTCTGCTCTACCCCTCCAGCTCCCAGGCTATTTTTCTGTGGCTTCTGGGTCCACAGTCAATTTGCAAACTTTATTTTTTAATTAAGGATTTTTATAGTGTTTTTTTCATTACCATTTAGTTTCCTTATACTCCTCTCCCCCCACAATCACTGTACTGTCAATTTGCAAACTTTAAATTGTGGCTTCAGTAAGAGACAAAGAAAAACACTACATATTGGTAAAATGAGCAATTCAACAATGTGTAGGTAATTCAGCATGTGTAGGTAAGTACCGAGGACAACAGAATGGTTCAACTGCATCTTGCGCCTTTTTAAGTGACAGTTCCAGTATGACCCTGTTTTTTCTCAGGGTCCTTCCAGAGACTGAGTCAAGGGAAGCATGAAAACCCAGGAGGGCAGACCCTTCAAAAGCATCCCAGGGTCCCTTCTCCAGAGAACTTCACCAGGTTTTTGTGTCTTTAGTACCTTGTAAAAAATTAATCATTTATTATCATGAATGAAGTTTTGTTTTTTCAGGTTCTTCATTATTTAAGACATTTAGGAATTTTAAGTTGGGGTCCTTTTGTTACATAGAAATAATCAAGAAGGACACCCATTCTACCACGGCTGGTGTGGCTCAGTGGATTAAGCACAGGCCTATGAACCAAAGGATTGCCGGTTTGATTCCCAGTCAGGGCACATGCCTGGGTTGCAGGCCAGGTCTCCAGTAGGGGGCGCACGAGAGGCAACTACACATCGATGCTTCTCTCCCTCTTTCTTTCTCCCTTCCCCTCTGTCTAAAAATAAATAGGTGAAAAAATTAAAAAGAAATAAAAGGAAGGAGACCCATTCTTATGATTCCTACATGTTGACAGGACAAAAATTACTCACATATTTAGACAGTGAAATTAAAGGGACTGGACTGTCCTTATAATATGCAATTATTAACAGGTGAGTTAATTGCCTTTTTGAACAATGAGTTCACATTCTGCACAGACTTATAACGGTTGTAGGGACACAAGTGTGAACCTGAGAGTCACTTGCTTTAAGGGGCTAATATTCTTTTGTTGAGGTAAGCCTTTCAGGAAATGAACAAGCAGTATTTCAGATGGTGATAGGTCTTCTACAGGATAATACAGTGGGGTGAAGGAGATAGGAAGTGGGTGGGTCGGGGGTTACTTTCATTCGGAAGATGGTCTGGAAATTTTTTCATGACTATGTGACATTTGAGCGAGACGTGGAAGAGGGAGAGAGGCATCATGGAAACCTCTGAGAAAAGAGTATTTTCAGGAGAGAGAATGATCTGTGCAATGGCCCTAGAGCAGGAGGGTGCTTGCCGTGCTAGAAGGACAAGCAGCCACTGTGATCAGAATAGATGGGACCCAGAGAATGACATGAGAAGTGTAGAGAGCGACCAGAATTCTTGGGGCAGTGCTATCCAAGGGTAATTTGCAAAAAGCTAAACAGCCTGGGACAGAAAGTAGGCTGACCACATCACCAAGGGTCCTGTTTATTTTTCAGCAGGTACTTTCTTCATTGCAAGACTTTCTGAACCAAAGCACGGAGTTGCTTGACCTTCTGGTAGAAACTGTATGTTCTGTGCAGACCAGCAATTTGAGCCGCACTGATGTGGGGCCTTTTGAACTATGGTGAAGAATTTGGATATTTCTGCAATTGAGATGGGAGTGACAGGAGGGCTTTAGGAAGAAAAAAAAAAAATGACCTGACCTTGGATTTAAAAGAAATCTTCTCTAATGATTCACGGGTCTTTTTCTCGGGTGATTAATATCTCAAGTGGGTCAGGAAGGTGGCAGGAAAGCTGGTTAGAAGATTTATGATAACCTCATGTAGGAGCAATGTTGCCTTGGGCCTTAGTGCTGTGTGGGGAACCTGTTCATGCGTGATATGGCCTGTGACTCAGCTCTGGGTCCAGATCGCGTGTGGTGTGCAGATCGTATCCGTGGATAGGTCTCCCGTGGGGAATCAGGCCTGCATGGTCCCTAGGCCGCTTTGAAACTTGCTCTTGCAAAAACTCCCTCACCTGGGATGGAAACAGCAGAAGTTTACTGTGACTTGTGCTAGACTTCCCAAGCACGAATGTAAACAGCTCAGCCTTCTCTCCTTTACATTTGTAAATAACCTTTCTCTTTGAAGCAACTGGCAACATTCTTTCCTCTGTTATCTGTAAAAAGTATCCACCCAAAGCAAACCTGTGCATAGTTAATAAGAACCATCCTGGAGTGTCAATAAAAGCCTCTCCAGGCGAGGGGCAGGGCCCTCTCTCTGTCTGTGGGAGAGCGGCCATGCCGGCCCTCTCTCTTGTTCATTGAGAGATTGGCCACCCATCCCTTTTCTCCACCGGATTCCTTTAGTCCATGTGAATTTGTTCGTTACTTGTCCGGGGATATAGGACAAGCATTCCACAACAACACGCGGTCCTGCTGGACGGGACCGCGACAGTGCTGGGGTTTTGTCTACACTTTGTGAACAGACTGCCAGTGTGCTGATGGATTAGAGGTGACAGTGAGCAAGAGAGGCATTGCCTGCTCCTACCACATCCTCTGAGGTCTCTGTCTTCACTCTCCTTTGTTTTCCTCATGGTAACTGTGGGTCCCTGCCACCACATTTACCTCTTCCTTGCCCATCTACTCCCCATGGAACGTGAGCTCCATGCAGGCAGGAGGTTGTGTGATCTTGTTGAACCCTCAGTGCCTGCAACAAGCTACAAATACCTGTGGGCGAATGAATGAGTGTTTCCAGGGTCCTTCAACTGTTAGGTCGTATTTGCTTATTTAGGTTGGTGGCAAGAATAATGTTTAGTGCTCCTGGTTAAGTTTTTATGGTGTTGCACTAACATAAATTGTTATTATTCTCATTGTTTTTCCAAAATCACTGCTCAGTAACGCATAACTTATAAAGCAATAATTGATGATTTCCTGCCCCTCAGCACTTAATTGATGATTTCCTGCCCCTCAGCACTTCCAGATCATGAGATTTTCCTGTTGCTAAGCCTTCTCCTTTATCCTCATCTGCATCCCTCTCCTCTCATCTGAGGTCCAAACAGAGGCCCTCTGTCCCCTCAGAGCCCTGTCTTCCCTAGGAGACCCAGCCAGGCTCTTGTCTCTCAGCCTCCCTCCCCATCCTGAGGATTATCCCCTCCTTACTGGCTAGCAGCAGCCCCTGCCAGGGGACATGCCCTCTGTTGGTATAGGCTGAGGAAAACTCCGTAGTGTCTGCTGCCTGCTCTGTCCATCCCTCTGTGAGAAAAGCTTGAATTTTAGAAATTCCCACGTGCACTTCTGGCTAGACATGTTCAATCTGGTGTCCATCTCACTTGAGGGTTGACAGTCTTCTTGGGGCACAGAACCTCCGTGGTAGCACGGGCCGAGGGTGGGGTCTGAGCCCAGGACCCTTTGTCTCCCTCACCTCATTCCTGACTCTCCTGCCCCCTTTTTCCCAATTACCTTCAGTCTACATTTTTATTCGCTGGGAACTGATGAGGCCTCTGTACCATACACACACAGGCCCTGTTTGGAAAGCACAAGACTAGGACATCTGGAGTCCAGTGTGTCCCCCCAGCTTCCTGTAAGGTGCACAGTAGCCCACTCTTCAACTCCCTCTCATCCTCATCTGGCTTCATTAATAAGGGTAGGAGCCTGGGCTACACCAGAAATTCTTGTCTCATACACACACACACTATGCATTGGAATCACCTGTAAACCTTTGTAAAAATTATGATACTCAGGTGACACCTTAGAAATGTTTCAATAGCTGCCCATCTAACGTATATGCTTGGCCAGGCTGAGACCTTGTGATGTGGGATGGGCAGCCCCTCTTTTTCCTGTGCACAGGGAGCATCTGCTTATGTTATTAAAATTCAGATCCTGACCACTGACTCAGTACTCAGCAGCTCTCAGAGGACTGTCATTGTACCGGTTTCTGGTTCACTTTCACTGGCAAGCTTGATAGGGACGTTTTTCCCTGAGAGGATGACACCTACCCACCCCAGCATTGGCCTTTGCTGTGCCCTCATCTTGGGTCTTTCAGCACAACACAGGGAGCCCCATGGTTCCCCAAACCCAGGAGATTTCTTATGCTTGGGACACAGAAACCTAGCTAGGAACTGGGGTCTTCCTCATGTTCTCGAATGCTCTGAAAAGGATGTATCTCCTCTCAGTAAAGAGATCACAGAGATGACTCTGTGGGTGAGAAGGAATCAAGTCAGTGATGACTGGGGAGAGGGACCCCCTCCTATCTCTGTGGGGCTCTAGCCTGGCCAAGCTTCCAGGCACAGACGGTCAGGACCTGGGGGTCCCAGAAGGACTAGTTCCTAGCACTGTGAAATGTGACTCTGTGTGTCCTGGGAGGAGAGGCCGTGGGGGTGGGTCAGCTGGGGCTGTGAGACACTCGTCCCGACTCCCTCTGCAGTTAGGGGCTCAGTCCTGCCCGATGTTGATATCACCTTGGATCTGGGTCAGGGGTTCTAGGCCTGGTCAGGACCCTGTGTGAGAAAAGCAGGTGGTGCCAGGAGAGCCCACAGAGGGGAGGGAAGCTGCTCACAGCTGAGAGGTGAGGGTGGGTGTGCTCAGTGTCCTGATCCTGAAGGAATTCATCCCTCACACCTGTGCACACCTGTCCTCCTGACTTCATGAGAAGTCTAGGTCCTAGGTCCACTGGAAAACCCTCAGTGGTCCCAGTGCCCATCTGTCTTCCAGTGTCCCATCTGTCTGGTCTTCGGTTTCTGCGTGACTGATTTCCTTCCATCCCTGTGAGCACTCCTTGAGCACTTTATCTGTGCCAGCAGCAGGCCTGGACTGGAGATATCTCAGAGACCTTAATATAAATGGAATTACATAGTATGTCTTTTTTTCCCTAAAAAGTAATTATTTTAAAGTTCACAATTCAGTGGCATTTTGTGTAGTCACAATGTTTTGCAGCCACCATGTCTACCTAGAGTGAAAACATTTTCATCACCCTAAATGAAATTCCATACTCGTTGAGTGATTGCTTCCCATTCCCCTAGCACCCAACCTCTGGAAAATACCAGTCTGAATTCTGTCTCTTTCTTCCCCTTGTTTCCTGCTCCATGCTTCGTGTCCCATGCACCTGCCAGCCTGTTAGTCTGGTGCTCCCACTGCCCCTCTGTTGTGGTACTAATCAGAGTCTTCAAGGCCTTATGCTTTCTGCCAATGCTGAGCCTTGTTTTCATGCCCATCTGTGTCTAGGACATGGTGCCCTCCCCTTTACCTCACCAGCTCCAGTGGCTTCTCCCTGAACAGGTAGGTCAGCCCCTCACATATTTTCAGGCCCATTTTGAGCCTCTTAACTAAGCCCTCCTGCAAGGCACCCTTGGATCTCCTTGAGCCCATATAAAGTGTAACATCCCCGAACACTACAGGCTTTTATAATTTATTATCCTGACTTTGAGCAGACCCCATCTTTCTACGGCTCCCTCTCCACCCTCCTCAGCTTACACACGATCCACCTCTGGCCAGGGCTCCAAGGATTATAGAAAAATACCCCTGAGGCCACAAAGAGCAGTCAATGAAACAGAACCAGAAAAGAGATTTATTTCTCTGTTTTCAGGTTCTGGGCATGCACTCTGTAAGAATGGGCACATGGAGTTTGTAACAACAACAATGACAATAACAACTAAACAAAGAATAAGGACAATGGTGTCTGGCTTACCCACCAGGTCATGGGAACTCGAGACAGGGCTGTCCAGGGCTAGCCTGAGGGTGGGTGATATGACAGGGACCTGCATGTTTCCTAGAGCTGTTGAGTTGTGTGACAGAATCTCCTTGAAAGTCTCTGTGATCTTATTTTTCTAACGCGCATTGAAAATGTCTGTGGAATGAGAACACTGTTGAGGTCAGGCCCCCGTGGATGTGCGTGATTTCATGCCTGCACGTCTTCTCAGATTCTGGGACAAAAGCCACTCCAAGGCAACTTGGTGAACCAGCAGGATGTGGGTGGTCAGGTCATCTTTTGCTGTGGGTGCCACGTCAGAAGGGAGGAAGCAAAATTTGAAGCATTTATTTGGAGAATTGTAGCCAGATAAGGAAAGAAACGGGAAGATTGGACAATACTGTGAGGATGGACACTGTGAGCAAGGTGACAGGATCAGCTCATTGCAGGTAAGTGATGTCAAATTAAAACATGCTTCAGACAAATTTAAAGAGGCAAGAAGGTCCCTATTCAAGACCATGCCACAGGGCAGTGAGGCTGCCCTCAACACTCCCTATTTCTTCTTTGTTCTCTTCAACCTAAACCAAGATAATAAATAACACGTGCATTTACTCCCCTTCCTGCTCATTACAATCTCCCTTCTGATTCAGTTACCTTTTGTTGACGGTCTCCCTCTTGGCAATACCCTGGTTTCTATAAGCCATTTGGTCTGCAGATCTCTGTAGATTTTTGCTTCATTCTCAGAAGCCAACCAAAGCCAGGAAAGCCCAAAAGAACCCAGTGGAGAGTGTCTATTTTTTAAAGACTTGTATCTTGTTTGTGAGATCTTTCTGAAACAGGCACCTGGATTTGTAAAAGCAACAACGAAAGCCACCAATGTCTCCTGTGCTGTGGGCGCACATGGCCAGGAGCTGGGCCTTCACTCTGCTTCCCTGGTGCGAGTCCTTACACACGGCACACGGTCAAGACTCTGTAACAGAGCGTCTTTGAGAGATTTGTGCATCAGCTTTCATCCATGTGAAGCCAAACTGTGTGTGAAATCGAAACAATATTGGTAGTGTTATTTCAGCTCCTTGCCAAGTCTTGGTCATTTATGGCAGATATAATTTTTTCAGTCTTCTCTCCGGTGTTAGTGAGGAGACCCTAACAATTTACTTTGTGTTGACGTGCCATCCTATGATGGCTGTGGAGGAAATTTCACACAAGGGGCTAAACAGTGACCTGGTGGTCCCGTGGGTGTCTCCAAAGTGCGTCTGAGTGGATGAAACGTGCAGGCTGTTTACATATTCTCCAGCAGTCCCAGAGCCCAGAAGCCTGAAATGGGAGTCACTGTGCTGGAATCACGTGGTCTGTATTCAGACCCTGCTTCCTTTTTACCCTCTGTGGGGAAATCTGGTTTTGCCTTTTCCTGCTGCTGGAGGTTGTCTGTGTCCTTGACACATGTCTCCCCGTCACATTCACTGTTCCTCTCCTGCTTCCATGGTCACATCTTCTCTTTTCCTTATGTTTTTAGTCTCCCTCTGACTCTCCTTCTCTATTCTAAAAAGAACACTCGAGATTATAGGGAAGAATGGCCCAGAAAATTCAGAGTAGTCCTTCCATCTCACCACCTACAACTTTATGGCACGTGCAGAGTGTCTGCTTCAGGGAATTCACAGGTGACATTCACAGGTTTCAGGGATAAAACTTGGTACCTTGAGGGTGCAATTATTGCCCCTGCCACAATATTCAAAACACTTCAAAATGTCTCATCTTTATATTTTACAAAGCTTTATAAATCTACCCTGTTGCAATCCTCTGTACTCGAACAAGAAATATCTTGTCTTCACATTGTAGCTTCTCTTGGTCCTGTCCTTGAAGGAGGGCCCCATTGCTTCCCACCCCCTTGAACGTTTGTGTTGTCAGACCCCCTTCCACATGCTTTGGTTTGATGGCGGTGGCATTGGAACAGAAATGGGGTCAGGCACTGGAACACAGGCTGCTTGGCAGGAAATAGTTTCTGAGGGTGTGGCATTTGCTCAGAACAGATCTGTGACTCTGTAAGAATCCCACCCTCCAGGTCTAAAGTCATTCTTGGCACTGAAGCCAATACATATGCTCATTATTTCTTCCAAGGTTTCAGTTATTTCATTTATGAAACACAAAGCTTTAGAGTTTCTAATGGATATTTTGGCTACATCTTTCATGGATGACTTTCAAATATTTCTGACAGATTAGTGATGTGTTTAATGAGCCACCCACTAACATTGTTAAAATAGATGTTTTCTATTGAATGCAGTTTGCATTTATACTGTACAAAAATGTGACACTTGATCCAGAGTTGGCAGAAAAAAGGAGGATTGACTATAGAATAGAGTCACCTGTGAAGTTAACAGAAAGTTAAACCAAGGGAATAAAACAGAAGAAGCAAGAAAGGAATCCAGCTTGCTTAGTCTCCCCACACAGTCTCTCAATCTGAGGCCTTGGATTCCCTGTCCTGTCCTCACCTCTGAGAATCTCTGAGTCAGGTGGGATGGTTGCATGAACCCCTTAGAGGGTTGATTATAAGGAGATCAAAAGGAAGTGACCAGAGCAACTACTTTGAAAATCAATCCACACTCCGGTCAAGATGGCGGCATAGGCAGACATGGCTCACCTCTTCATACAACTACATCAAAACTACATATAAAATACAGGGCAACCATCACTCAGAACTGTCAGAAATCAGGTTGAATGGAAGTTTGACATCTACGGAATTAAAGAAACCACATCCATCCTGACTGGTAGGAGGGGTGCAGACGTGGAATGAGCTGGTCCCATTATGCTCATGTGGTGGATGAAAATTCTGGAGGGTTACCTGGGGAGTAAAGAGTCCCAGCCCCCCACTAGGCCCCTGCAGCCCAAGGTTCCAGTGCCAGGAAAATAAGTCCCAACAACTTCCAGCTGCAAAAACCAACAAGGATTGAGTTGGTAGAAGAAACTTCTGGAGCCCCAAGCAGTTCCTCTTAGAGAACCCACACATGGACTCACCTACTCAGACTCACTCCCTCTGAGATCCAGCACCGGGGTAGCAGCTTGAAAGGCACCAGTGTTATACAGGGAGAAACTGGAGTGTCTGGCATGAAGGGGAACAGATGCCATTGTCTCTTTTCTAAGTACTCCCCTCAAAGAGCCAGCAAGCTGGCGCCATGTCTGAGACTCTGTCAACCTGGCTAACACAGTTTGACCTGCCTAGGAGATCCCCAGAGGCTCTGCCCCACCCAGCTTATGGGCCCACCCAAGCTGCTTTTCCATATGAATGGCTGGTTGTGGCTCCTGCTTCACAATTTCCTGAATCCTCTCAAACAAGCAACAGCTAGCCTCAGTGAGCCCCAGGCCCGGCACTAGCAACAGCCAGCCTAGATTCACAGCTTGGCTTCACCTGGGAATCTCTAAGCCCAGCACAAGTAGCAGCCACCTCAGATTGCTTTGTAGCTCAGGCAACGTGACCCCAGGCAAAAACACAGGTGGGGGCTGACCTTGGCCTGCACCACCTGGGAAACCCTAGGGCACATCGGAGGCCACATCCCACAACCTTGAAGGACTTGCCCTCCCAGGTACTCCCTCCACTTCCATTTCTGCCCAAGGCACTCACTGCTCCACCAGAGGCATCGACAGTTTGTCAGAGCACGCGCTTCCCCTGGGTTGGTTCTGAGACCCCAACCCCCGTTCTCATACTACACTTGATAATCTCGGTGCCTCAGAGTCCTCATTTTATATAGAGCTGGCAGCGTAGACCACATCACTTAAAAATAAAAATACTGTTGTGTTCCTCCTGTACAAAGAAGCTTTGGAGAGCAGTTTGTGTCTCGATGGGAAGTAATTAGGAACGTCTAACATTTGGTCTGTCAGTGGCATCTGTGTTTCCCCTGGCTGTGTTCTCCTGGCTGGCTGAAATCCAGGCATCTGTGCTCCTGTGCCTCCTGGAGGCGGCGGGGCAAGTGTCTGCTGGGCTCCAGCCTCGGTGGTCCTCCTTCCTTGGCGGCATCATGGAGCCTTTTCTTGTTCTGCCTCTGTCCTCACAGCTATACTCACTCTGGCTTCTGCCTGACTTTTGTAAGAAGGCTGTGATTCCATTCAGGATAATCCAGAACATTCCCACATTCTCAGGGTTCTTAAGATCACCACACCTGCAAAGTCTCTCTTGTTATTTAAAAGGCCAATCACAGGTTTTGGAATGAAACTCTAAATAACTTCTGTGGCCATTTTTCAGGATACCAACTGTGAAAGAAATTCAAAATGTTCAGAATTCATATTTAAAAGCTTTTGGAAACACTGTCCTTTTCAAAGCCTGTTTTCTTGATCGCATAAAGTGTTATCTTTTTAGTTGCACTTTTTGTGAGGCATCCACGCTCACCTCTCATCAGTTAGAAGGTGGCACTTCTGACTGTCATGCCTGCCTGTCTTGCTGGAGGGCGTGACGAGGATGGTTCATGGGGCTGGGTAGGCAGGGCATACCTACTGGCCAGGAGCCTCTCCCCCCCATGCAAAAGCCATACGTATGTGTCTTCCTAATTCTTTCATGGCCGACACTCCAGGGGTAAAGTCCTAACCAAGGCTGAGACACACAAATTGTGTTTTTAAGCATTTGATTATGTCATGTCCAGATACAATGCCATGGGAATTTTTCATGGATAACAGAGCTTTATTTCTCATGGATGAGAGAAGGACACCCTTAACAGACTAACAACCTGGTCAGAGAGAGATGCAGTGCTGCTTTTAAACCACACGTCTAGTTGCGAACCGAGAGTCTGCCTGTATTTGTAGTGGGAAAGAGGGCTCCGGGTCTGCATGACCAGTGGGTGGAGCAACATTTAACAGCAACATCATTGTTCAGGTGACGTGGTGTAAACCAGTAGGGACGACTGTGGCATAATCACTGCTGATGCACTGAGCACAATATCTACCAACGAGATTGTCCTGAGAAGTTTAAAGGACAAAATCCCATTAGAAATAAATAGTGCTTGTGGATACACAACATTATACATGCACTTAATACCGAAAACTGTGCATTTAAAAATAATTACGATGGCAACATTTGTTTAGTCGATTTTACAATAAAAATAAAGAAAAAGGTGTCCTCCTGCTTGTTGTAGTGGCTTGACACTCACAAGTCAACAGTAAAATATTGCAGGTAAGTTGGCACTTGGAGTGTGATGTGCTTTCTTTTGAGGTTGAGAACACAAAATCTAACCCTCAGTCCCTAGATTTAGAGTAGTTGGCAAAACTGAAGTAAATAAATAAATGGAAATCACCGCAACTTCAAAAATTTTTACTTTGGGGATCAAGAAAAATGTTTGTGGCCAAGACTGGCCCACAGAGGGTCTCGGAATGCTGACAATGAACTCTTTCATGACGCGGGTGGTTAGCCAGAGGTCAGACTGATTTATTTTGTTAATTCATGTGTATATGGTATGAACTTTCTCCTGCTGTCTAAATAAACTAGTTTATAAATTAACATTAATGGTTTTGTTTCATAATCATTTGGCTTTAAACATAGTCATTTGATCTTTAATATAGAACATATTTTTACAGAAACATAATGATACAGTTCTGATAAATGACACTTTTGTCTTTTAAAATGAATAAACTAACCTACTGAAATAAGATGATATGGTTTTTCCAATCAATAATAAATCATGCTTAAAGTACAGCAATACTCAGGTTTAAGACTGAGTTTGTTTTTATAAAAAATGAAATCTTTTCATGTTTTCTCAATAATTATAAAGACATTTCTTTTTGAAAAGTGTAACATGACTTTAATGTGTAGTGATATTTTCCTTTCAGAATATCCAAATCATGTCCTATAGACAGTCATAAATATCTTGTCCTTAATAGATGTGTCTTTTTCTGAAGAAAAGGAAAAATCTTGTGGTGATGGCAACAAGGTAAGACCACACATGTCAACCTAGATGCATCTCAGGGATACAGCGTTGAATGAAAAGAAGCTACACTGATTCATGTGTCTGACCCATGTAGCATATTTAGGTAAGTACAGAGGATAAGAAAATAGTCCCACGAAGTGACTTTGAAGTGACACCACCAATATAAACCCGTTTTCTCTCTGATACGCAGATTGAGAAAAGTGCTGATCTTTCAGATTAATTTTAGAGAAGTGAAGGGCAGCATGAAAAGGAGGTCACTGCCCTGGCTGCTGTGGCTCAGTGGATTGAACACCAGCCTGCAAACCAAGGGGTCGCCAGTTCAATCCCCAGTCCGGGCACATACCTGGGTTGTGGCACAGGTTCCCAGTAGGGGGCAGGTGAGAGGCAACCACACATTGATGTTTGTCTCCCTCTCCTTCTCCCTCCTTTCCCCTCTCTCTAAAAATAAATCAATAGTAAAAGTTAAAAAAAAATTTAAAATGATAGGAGGTCAAACTATTCAAAACACCCATGTCACTTCCTTAGGAAACTATATTCAAGATTTTGGGTTGTTAGTACATTGAGCAATAATAGCGCTGTCACAGGATGATTTACAAGGAGCTAAGCAGCCCCGGTGGCAACTGGACCAACCACATCACTTTGTGACTCGTTGGTTTCAGTTGACTTGCTCTGTGTTGCAAGACATTCTCAACTGAAGCACGGAGTTGCTGGAACTTCTAACGGAGACTCCCTGTCTTGTGCAGACCAGCACGGTGAGCAGCACTAAGGTGGGCCCTTGGGGGGCTGCAGTGAAGACTTTGGATTTTGGTGTGATTGAGATGGGGCAACAGGAAGACTTTGAGAAGAAGAAAGATGACCTGACTTGTGTTTTAAAAGAATTAATCTCTGGGGATTCACAGGTTGTGATCTGGGGGATTGTTATAAATTGGGTCAAAAAGGCAGCAGGAAGGCCAGTCAGAAGACTGTTCCAAAAGCCCATGTAGGAAAGACGGTGGCTTCAATTTCAGTTCTTGTGTTTAGTCTGTACATGCAGACTGACTGCAGGTGTGCTGATGGATTAGAGATTACTGCAAGAGCAAGACAGGCATCAAGGAAGATGCCAACATTTCTGAGCGGAGCGTCTGGTATGGAGTTGACCTTGATAGAGAAAGGGAAGGCTCTGGCAGTGTTAGGTTGGAAGGTGGGGCAATAAGAATCTCGGTGGTGCACATGTCACCTTGGAGGTGCCCCAATGATGTCTAGGACAGATACCCCAGGTTGGCTTACCTCGATTTTTTCCAAACCCCTTGGGAAACACAAAACACTTAGAAGTGGAGGACAGCAATTCTCGGAATCTGTGACAACAATGTCGATGTGTGAGTTCAGGAAGGGGAAAATGAACTTGTGAGGGGCGGGTTGTGCCTCCCCCGGCACTCAGGGCTGTGGAGCTGGTGGGTCCTTGACTGTTGCTGCAGAGGATGCAGAGCGGCTACAGCCTGCATCCAGTGCAGCCTGTCCATTGTCCAGTGTTTACATCCGGGAAGCAGCAGCAGCATTCTTAGTGAGGCAAATCAGCAGCCCTGTTTGTGGAGATCGTTCTGGAAGCTCCAATTTTAGTCTGCTTCAAAATATATGAGTAAAAAAAATAAAGTAAATAATGATACTGTTTTTAAAAGGGAAGACAGAGCATTTATGGACGGGTGGCAATATTGGTTCATAAACCAAGGACTATGATTTTTTTATTCTATGCTCCTGAGAACAAAAACAGAACAACAACAACAATACAGAGAACATCTCAGAGCTTTTCACATGTCATTCAAACAAAGAGCCAAGTAGATGGATTTCTCAGACAAATTAATCGGTGTCCAATGCCCAGAGATGGCATATGGTTTTAATGTGATCCCCCACAACCCCATGAAGATTTTAACTCCCCCTGGCTAGAACATGAAATTAGTTTTTGATATTTACACTGTGAACAAAGTTAGTCCGTGGCTAGCTCCTGTTAATGTTCTTTCTTGTATTGTGACAACATTATGTTTCTGTGCTAAGCTCTATGTCTGTGTAGATTTATTTTCTGAGTGATCACAAGAAGGTACTGGCTATTCTTTCTGGGCACTTGGAAGACATCTGTCCCAAACAATAACAGCTTTGCTAGATGGAACAAAATTCAATTCTAATAACATCCTTTGATGCTACTGGCTTGTCCTTCCCTTTAGGCAGTGTCCAATCAAGGTCTTCTTTCCTGAAAGATGAGGACTGAGCTGCTTTCTTTCCCACCCACAACACACACACACACACACACACACACACACACACCTCATTCTGTCACTACAATATTCTTCTAAAGAACAATATTTAGTGTAGATGTTATTGTGTTTGTTTAATGCTATTCACATCTTAGCCTATTAACTGTAATTTTTTAAGCTTCTGTTGAAATTAATTTAAAAGATAGCCCTGGCTCATGTGGCTCAGTGGATTGAATGCTGGCCTGTGAACCAAGGGGTTGCTGGTTCGATTCCCAGTCAGGGCACATGCCTGGGTTGTAGGCCAGGTCCCCAGTAGGCAACCACATACTAATGTTTCCCTTTCTCTTCCTCCTTCCCTTCCCCTCTGTCTAAAAATCTCTAAAACAAAGAAAATAATTACATGCAAACTCCTAGATATTAGAGCACGGCCATCTCTTCCACAGCAACAGAACAACAGCTCCTGACAGGCTTCTAGGTCTCAGGACAGTGGAGAGTCTTAACGTGGCTTGTTGTGTGAGCAGGTAGCCAGGCCTCCTCACTATGACCTGGGTTCTGTCACAGCCACCAGCACATGGACGGTGGGGAGAGCAGCCTCCACAAATGAAGGAAGTGATGCATCCTGGATTAGACAAGGGCAGGTAGTCCAGATAATTCACACCCACCCCTCCAGCACCATGCCCTGTCACATAGCTGCCACCTGTGAAATCACAGAAGGTTTACTCCTAGAAGTTAATAGAAAACAAAAATAGTCCACTCACTTTCAGTTTATCCCGGCCCTGAATTCCCTCTTTCACACACACACACACACACACACACACACACACACACACACACACACACACACAATCAGCCACTCCCTTGCTGGTTCTCCAGCTTCTAGTTGGCCTTACCCATTGACACGAAAATACCATGTGACAAAGCTAACTTGTTGATGAAGCTGAGGCATGTCTGGGAATATGGGGTTGAAATTTGGCTTCCACAGTTCTCCCAGACCACGTGGACAACACTGTGCCCCGGAGTATGCAGTCAGAGCCAGTGGCACGCATTTCTGCTGGAACTGGACATCTGGCCCCTAATGTTGTCTTCACTTCCAAGCCTGTCCTGCACATCCCACCTTCTCTGGGCCTCACCCCATTTCTTTGTTGATCTGACTGTTGTACACTCACATGATCTTCCGGACTCAAATTTCCAAGCTACCTCGACTCACCTTCTGTATTTGTGGTGTCCTCAATCTTACAAAGTCTCATCGCTCTTCAAACTCCTAGGTCCCTATGGAGTGATCCTTTTGTTCTTTCCTTTGTTTCTCATCTGTTCGTTGTTTCATAACTTGTGCTGCTTAGTATATATGGTTTACTCTCTTGTCCCAATCTTAGAACAGCAATCCGTGTTTTCAAGATCTTAGCTTTTTTGCCAACCCTGTGTCTCTCCCCACGTGCCCATCCAAGTCTGGGAGGATGGCTCCCTTCTCTTACCTGTACCAGCTCCAGTGGCTTCTCCCTCAAGAGTTAGTTCAGCCCCTTACTCACATGGCTCAGCCCCATTCTGACCTTCCTTAACAAAACTCTCCTATATTGGATGGCCTTTAATCCATATAATGCCTAATATCACCAAACCAAAGTTTTCTAATTTCTCACCATGACTGTGAGAAGACCACATTTATTTATGGCCTCCCTCTATGCTTACCCACAATCCACCTCTGACCAATTCTTCAAGGATTTCAGCCAAGTACCACAGGGATGGATTCAAGGAGCATTAAACACAAAACAGAGCCATAAAAGAGACTTATTACCCATCTCCCAAGTTCTGATTGCAGACTCTCTAGGAATGGGCACATAGATTTTGCAAATACAACAGAGAAATCAAAGAATAAGAATGTTGATATTCCAGGTCACTGAAGGCACAAAACAGGGTCTCCCAGTGCAGGCTGGTGGGGGCTGATGTGACAGGGGCCTGCGTGTTTACTAGCTTCTGAGTTTCATGACGGAGTGTCTTTTAAAATCTGTATGAACTTGTTACTTGGAGGTGGATGAGAAAGCACGTGCAATGAGAACGCTGTGGATGGGTAGGCCGCTGTGGAGGTGCAGAGTTTCACCCCTGCCCTTTCTGTCAGCTTCTAAGGCAAAGGCCGTTTCAAAGCTACGTTGTTCCCAGAAAAATCGGGGCAGTCAGGTCACTGTTTGTTGTGGGTGCTGATTCAGAAGGGAAGCAGAAGTACTGGAAGTTTTATTTGGAAAATTTTAGACAGATTTTTAAAAAAAATTTAAGACTTGAAAACATGGCACCGATGGACACTGTGGACAAGACGACTGGATCAGCTAACTCCAGGTAGGCAAGGTCAGAGTCAAACACACACCACCCAAACTTAAAGAGGCAGGACACCCCACTAAAGACCACGCGGCTTGGAGCTCAACACCCCTGAAACTGAAGCCTGGGAGACTTTAAGAACAGGAGAAAGAATCATAGGCATCTCCATTTGCTAATTGGCTTTACAGAAAAGGAAAGTAAAACATTTCATAAAATCTTGAAAAAAGGTCTTTGATATCACGGTTTAAAGTCCCGGATGGAAGTTAGGTTTCCATCCTTCCCACAGAGACTGAGAAACTGCAATGTGAAAAATTAAATTTTAAGGGATGGGACCAGGCCCTTGTGACAGATAATCTCTCTGACTCATAACACTGGCAAGAAGATTTTAAGGAGATTCATGTATATTTCAAAAGGGCAAAGAAAGAATCTGCAGTTACAAATTGCAAATACATTTCTGAAGAGAAACTGCTCTGAGAAATTGGAGACCAGAGGCCTGCAATTAGAAAGAACTTGTCTAAGGGCAAGTCACTCTGAGGGAACATTAAGTTCTCTGGGTCATAACAAAACGGCTTCCACACGGCGGAGGGAAACACAACCGAATCTCTTTCAGCCAAGACAAAGTTTGCATCTCCATCAGCTACTGCATTTGTCAAGAGGTGGAAGTTTCCAGCAAATTATAAGTAGGTACAAAATAGCTGAGAGTCCCAGAAGAGAGCCAGCATCTGATCTCCCAAACGGCCGTGCTTCTGGAGCTTTGCATTTCAACATTATTTTTTTCTCTGCAGTCACCTTTCCTTTGATCAAATGTCTTCCCTAAAAAAAAAAAAAAAAGTATGTTCTTGATCCTACAACATGGCTGGAGTCACCTGATTTGACTGATTAGTTACCCAAGTGAAGGGTAATGGACATTAACCACATAGTTTTTCCTAAGGCATGTTTTCTGTGGAAACTATAATGGGAGTTTAAATGGCCCCTTGAGGTGAGGAAGCCTCACCCTCACATGTCACCTGCAGTCTCTCTAGCTTTGGGTGATGTCCTTTTCTCCAAGAGACACCAAAAGGCCCATCAGGTCTAACTTAGCTTCAGAAAGTGTGAGGTCACTTCTAATTCCATGGGTATCAGTTCGAAGTGGGGGATTTGAGCTAGAGCCTCGGTTATATTATAAAAGTTCCTAATTATATCCTGTGAACAAAGACAACAGAGGTACCAAGTGTGTGCAAATGCTTTTGTTGCCGTATAAATAAGAATACTCGAGAGTTTGGAAATCTTTTGAAAGACATCGAAGTGAAAGACAAAGATCAGTGTTGCTACCTGCATGTTGTCCATTCCCATTGTCTACACCTGTGTCCAGATGACGTTTACGTGTTTGCCTGCAGAAGGGACAGAGTGCTCAGATATCACGAGTTCATCATCTGCTCCCACTGTCATTGCTAGACAAACACTTCTTTGAAGGACTTGGTATCACCTCCACTGTGGAGATGGTACAAATGAGACAAAACTGAGGTGGGATTTGGTCTGAAACATGACCTTAAGTCAACATTAATGACAAGGTCAAGTCACATTTTTGAGTATTTATTGACTCGATGTAAGTCTTTTAAGAGATATTCAGAACAAATCTATTATGATCATGCAAAAAGCTTTATTTAGAGTTTAATAACATAGAGGAGGGAAGGAGGGTCACTCAGATTTCACACTCAGCTCAAGGGCCCAACTTTCAGCAGAACTGATGGGGTTGGAGACTTTGCACTGGTAATAACCAGCATCCTCCCTCTGGACAGGGTCTATGGTGAGGCTCCTGCGGTCCTCGGACAGCTTCCTTCTCTCCGTGAGCTGCAGTTTCATGCCATTGAACAACCACTGGGTGGAGATTGCATTTGAGTAGCAGGTCAAGACCACGGCATCCTTATTCTGTGTGACGGTGGTGTTGCTGGCTTGGAGGGTGGGCACATTCACAGGCCCTGTGGAGAAACAGAGAAAGTGACTCATTGACAGTGGGCTGGAGACATGGAGCCATGCTGCTTCCTCAGAGATCTCAGCCTTTTACAGCCCACAGTGAGCTATGTAAACGCCACCAGAGTATGGCCCTGACATTTGCAGAAGGACCATTGTCTAAGTTCAGGTGACAATATATAAGGTCTGTGGACTGTGCTTTAGTGACTGTATCTCCCTGTTTCTCAGTTTATTCTCAGCGAAGGAGAATGAATTCTTGGCTGCCATATTTCATTGTATTTACCATAAAATATTCACAGTATCTGATCTAAATCATAGGACAGAAGAGCTGCTCAAATCAGAGGCATCTGTTATTGATCGACTCCAGGAGATATTGCCCCGAGTTAATACCTAGTGAATGAAGAACTTCAAGAAGCACCTTGATTCCTCAGTTGCTTTCTGGGGATGCTTACTTTTCTCTGACTTCTTCTAAGTCCCCCATCAGCTAATATCCAAAGAATTGTCGAACTGCTCTCTCTACACACAGTCTCAAGTGAAAGCCCAAACTCCACTTCTGCCAAGATGTGATTCTTGGGGCTGAGGCGCAGTAGGTGACTGGCTCAGGAGCCTTGTGACTCGAGCACCCATTAAACTGTTACCTGTCGCGGTCCCGTCCAGCAGGACCGCGTGTTGTTGTGGAATGCTTGTCCTATATCCCAGGACAAGTGACGAACAAATTCACGGGGACTAAAGGAATTCTGTGGAGAAAAGGGATGTGTGGCTGATCTTTCAGAGAGAGAGAAAAGCCCTCAAGCCTGCCTCGACAGGCTTTTATTGATACTCTAGGTAAATTACACCCAGGATGGTTCTCATTAACTATGCACAGGTTCACTTTAGGTGTTTACCATAACAAAAGAAAGAAAGTCTTCAGTAGCTTCAAAGAGAAAGGTCATCTACAAATGTAAAGGAGAGAAAGCTGGGCTGTTTACATTCGTGCTTGGGAAGTCTAGCACAAGTCACAGTAAACTTCTGCTGTTTCCATCCCAGGTGAGGGAGTTTTTGCAAGAGCAAGTTTCAAAGCGGCCTAGGGACCATGCAGGCCTGATTCCCCACGGGAGACCTATCCACGGATGTGATCTGCACACCACACGCGATCTGGACTGCATTCAGATCCAGAGCTGAGTCACAGGCTGCATCACGCATGAACAGGTTCCCCACAGTTACCCACTCAGCCCTTCTTAGGAGTTAAAGCACAACCTGACACAGGCTCCCCAGGGTATAAGGAGTCAAGATTCCAGGGACAGGTTTCTAGAAATGGTCCTTCTGTCTGCAGTGACTGTCTGCAGGGCTGGAAACTGGGAAGGGAACTGAGATCTTGGGGAGTTTGTCTCCACTGGGTGTGTCCTGTGCTAAATGCCAAATCCCAACCTGGGACGTGATGTGGAGGGGCATGGAGGAAGAAACCAGCGTGTCAGTCCTGTGTGTGAAGTAGAATTCACCCCACTCAACACCCAGAAGTCAGAGAGCAATCACTCACGGTATACATTAAGCCGTCCGAATCCTATTTCTTCTCTTGAACCTGGAACCATGACTACTACAGTGTAGATTCCTGCGTCCTTCAGGGTGACCTTCTTTATCAGCAAGGACCCATCAGTGATTATATTCTCTCGACCGCTGTTCGCAGCCCCATTTACAAACATTCTTAGGTTTATGAAAATAGATGCAATAGCATACTCGCTCTTCGCCCTGTCCCCCCTGTACCACACAACGCCTGTAAAATAGGGGGGTCTGTTGCGGAGACGTAGACGAACATCTTTCCCTTCAGCAACATCGGTTGACACAATAGCAAGTTGGGCAGTGGTGGGCGGGTTGCAGAAGTTTAAGAGCGAGACTAGGAAAGAAGAAAGAGATTGATCAATGTTTGGATCTATGTATTGGGATGGAAAGATAAAGTCCTGCATCCTGAACAGGTCTCTCCTCTCTCAGCTTCAGTCTGCATGTATGTATGAGTGTGTTTCCAATGGTGAACGTCAATGACATGCCACCATTACTTCAGATCCCCTGAACCTGTTATTTTTTTTCTGTTTCAAATACTCTCCTCCAGATGTTGGTGTGATTCACCCCCTCACTGCTCTCAGACCCCTGCTGGCACTCATGACATCTTCAAAGGCATCTGTGCTGATGACCTTCTCCAACAGTGTCTTCACTTTCTGACCTGCTTCTGCTCTGCTTCACTCATGGTGCTTGTGGGTATCTGACATATAACATCCAGGTCATTCCTTGTCCCTCATTCTCCCATAGATCATGAGTTCCACGCAAGCAGGGGCTTGTCTGATTTTTTTTTTTGTATCTTTAGTGACTGAAACAAGCTGCAAATGCCTGTGGGTGAGTGAACGAGTGATCCTAGGGTCCTGCACCTTCTGGGGTATATTCATTTATTTCTGTGGTTGGTAGTAAAGACAATGTCTAGCACCCTTGGTTAAGTTTTTATTTCCTGACATAAATCATTATTATTATTATCAGTTTTCATAATTCAATATGATGAATAACTTAAGAAATAAACAGCAATTGAGGTTTTCCTGCCTCCCACCACTTCCAGATTATGAGATTTTCCTCTTGCTAAGCCCCCTTTCCCATCCTACTCTGCTCTCTTTTTCTTTACTCTGAGTCTAAATAGAAGCCTTCCCTCTGTTCTCAGAGCACTGGTCCCTTCAGCAGACCCCGGCCAGTCTGTGTGTCAGATCCTTAGTCTACCCCAAGGAATCGTCTCCTACTTACCAACCAGCAGAAGCCCTTGCCAGGAGACAAGCCCTCTGTGGGCAGAGACGGAAAAGGATCCCATGGTATATGTTGTCTGCTCTGAGGCTGTCTCTTTGAGAGAAGCTTGAGGTTCTGTAAGGCTCACAGGCACCTCTGTCCTGACTGGTGCAGTCTGCTGTGTTTTATACCTGCGCATTGAGCTCATTCTGGGGAAGATTATGATTCTCGTCATATGACTGGGGGCGGGTCTGTGCCCAGGACCGTCCCACTCCCTGCCCTTGTTTTTGCCACTGTGTCCTTTCTTACCATTTTACTAGCCCCTACATTTTGTTTTTTGGGAACTGTTAGGGCCTCTGAATACCACACACAGGACACACTCAAACTCACACATGGGCACACACTCACATGCTGTGTTAGGAAAAGCACAGGTCTGGAGTGACCGGGTTTCAGGCATTCCCTACAAGCCCCTGTCAGGTGCACAGTAGCCTCTCTCACAGCCTCTCTCTTTCACATTTGACTTTTCCTTTCAGAACAGTTCTTGGGCTACTTCAGAAACACCTGTCACAGGGACGTCAACCCTGCTGTGCACTGGATCACCTGTGAAACTCTGTAAAGATTGTGATACCCAGGTGACACCTTAGAAATGCTCCTTCGGCAGCTGCCCGCCTCACATGGATGCCCAACCAGAATGAGATCTTGTGATATGGATGGAGAAGAGACTTTCCTCTTCCCCTGTGTACAGGGCAAGTCTGCAAACCTCATTAAGCTGCAGATTCTGTCTTGGCAGGGGTGCGGTGGACCAGAGTTTCTACAACTAACACACTTTCAAGAGAGGCTGATCTTACTGGCGTGTAAATTTCACTTGCAATAGCAAGGCTGATGGGGGCACAGGTGTCCTGAGAGGATGACCTGCTCACCCCAGCACT
The DNA here is from genome assembly GCA_007922815.1 of Macrotus californicus. Lineage (NCBI taxonomy): Eukaryota > Metazoa > Chordata > Mammalia > Chiroptera > Phyllostomidae > Macrotus > Macrotus californicus. Next base: position 36,578 of record VMDR010007558.1, read on the forward strand.
GGCCTCTGCTGTGTCTTGGTCTTGGGTCTGTTAGCAACACACAGAGAGCCCCAAGTGTCCCCAAATGGGGACTATTTCTGTTTGTGACACAGAAAAACAGCTGGGCACTGGGACTTCCCAATGTTGTCAAATGCTCTGAGAAGGTTTTATTTCTTCCCAGCAGGAAGGTCACAGGAATGACTCTGGGGGTGAGAAGGGGTCAAGCTTCGTGATAATTGCAGAGGGGACCCTTCTTTTATCTCAGGTTGTCATCAGACTGCTTTTGCTCCCAGGGACAAAGACTGGAAACCAGAAGTCTCAATTGGACCTGCAGTGATTGGGGAGGTATCCTGCTTGTCTCTGAAAAAACGACGTTGGTGAAAGGTCAGGTGCCTGAGGACATCCTGGTCATGGAGGGTCAGGTTCAAGGAGACTATTCTTTTCCACGTCTGCTGGTGCAGCCTCTCTCCTTGTGCTCCCTGACTGTGGGGACAACCTCTGGTTTCTGTCTGCAAGGCTTTCTCGCAGTCACCTGGCCTTGCCCACGCGAGGTGCCCACGCTGTAGGGAGCAGCAGAGAGATCCCTGAGGGAGCAGGGCTGCCGGGCCCTGTCAAAGTAAGAAACATCCACATTTATCTAGTGTATCTGAGCCAAGCTTACGTCGCATGCCTGGAAGCAACATCTCAAATCCTGCTAAGAATGGCAGCTTTGCAGCTTATTATGTACATTAAAATCAAAGTAAAAGATGAAAAGAGGTGTCTGAAATCCATCAGGAGGCACGAGAAAGCATAGCAGGGAAATCTCTAGAACTGGAGAAAAGGCAAAATGGAGAAACACATACCTTTATTTATTTTTTTTAACAATGGTGGGTATAAGATAATTAACATTCACAGCACACAGACAGGGTGTGCAGGAAGCCAGAGAACACGAGAAGCTCTGTGGTCTCCTATTCTGGTACCAGAGCTCTGCCTTTCAATGGTTTCACAAAGAAAAGTACTCTAACGTGTCAGAGGTATGTTATCCAGGATGCATAGGAACAGGAGACAGGGCTCACTTATGGTGGTCTGACCTTTGCTAAAAAAGCTGTATGCCTGGGATGTAACTATCTGCCATCACCTGCCCAGTTAGGAATTTCTGGTCAGAGCATCCTGTGTGGTTACTTTTGCTCTCTGAGCTTGTCACATTTATTGCATGGCCCCTTTTTGGTTCATAGTCACTGGAAGGAGCAGTGGGAGAGAATGGGCTTGAGGGTGGGGTCTGAAAGGGCCTTTTAGATCAAGTGATAAAAATAAGGTTTCATCTCCACCTCCTTAGCCAAAGCCAGATTCATGTGTAAATTTACCATGTGTTGTCTGTGAGGCTCGGTGCCACCCTTTGGAAAAAAGGCAAAGACTTGCAGCCAATGTCAGGGCTGTACCAGGGATGCTGACCAGGCTCCAGAAGGTGGGAGTTGACCCTGAGCCCAGCACAGAGGTGGGCTCTGACTTCCAGGCTGAGAGAACAGTCAGTCAGGGCTCTGTCCCTGCGGGTCTGAGGACCCCTGACTCCATCCCAGGGCAGAGTGAGCCCATTGAGAAGACAGACATTGTCCAGAGTGTTGTGAGTCCATTGTCAGGAGAATCTTCTCCTTCGGGAAATGGGTTCTTTCAAAAGGTAATCTGTCCCCAAGATTCCAACAAAATGGCCCCGTGAGAGCTGTCCTGAGACTTTTGGGAAAGGATCCTGTCCTGAAGTGTTAATCCCCACAATGCCCTGTGTGTCCCTCATCACAACATTGGAGTGTTGCATTCAAACCATCTGTGTCCCTGTCTGTCATCTGCTCTGGGCCTCCCCACAGGGCCCAGGAGCTGGAGCAGCTGCACATGGAGACTCAACCAGGGGACCTTGTGGGTTCTTCCGTTAGAGGAGTGGAGGACCCATGGGACCCTCAGCCCCTCTAAGATGAAAGTAACCACAGATCCTGGGTTCTTCTGTCCCATGCTGCATGGGAAGTACCCCTGGATCCCCAGGACAAGCTGGGGTGGAGAGATGTCTCCAGGGACCACAGACAGATGTCTCACAACCAAAGACCTTGGGGATGGGGAGTCCTTCCCTGAGTTTTTGAAGTCAGGCTGTGCTCCATCCGTCTTTGGTGATAACACTACCGGGGTGGAGAAGGATCCAGAGCATTTGCCAGGTCAGGCCTCTATGAAAAAAGGAAGGAACAGGCTGCTGTTCCAGCCATGAGAATCTGATTAATGTCTCAAGGTCACTTTCAAGTTGAGAGGGCTGTGATTTTCTGGGAATAAAGGGGGGTCCAACCTATTAGACTTAGGAGGTCCCTGTTCTCTCTCCTGATGATACAAGGGGTAAAGGCCCAATCCTAAAACACCTCAAGTCCTTGGTGACCTCCTCCCATGTGGACACCAATTTCTTCATGTCTGTAATGAACATGCCCTTACCTCAAGTGTCACCCAGAGTGTGCTTTCCATTGTGTGCTTTCTCTTATCCATTTAATGAGTGTTTCCTGAACATCCGTGCTGTGTCAGTCATTGGGCTGGGCCCTGGGATCTCAGAGAAAGAATGTGTGTGTGTGTGACCTGTACTCATGAAGTTTACTTTGTAATAGTGGGACAGGCTTTCAGGTAAACCACAGCATTAAAAATTTAATTAGAAATCAGAGAAGGGCACTGAATAAAAATTTCTGGTGCATCCAGAGTTTGTACTTGAGTCTAGGTTGTTGTGGGGATCACAGAGGGCACTTCTGAGAAAGTGATTTTTTTGCCTGTGAACTAAAGTGTGAGTGGCCATCTGCCCAGCGAAGGACTGAGAATGGTAAGGGAGACATTTCCTCAGAGGGCTACACTGGTCTTTGGTGGGCAGACGCCTGGTTGGGTGGAAAAGCTGACAGGTTCCAGTGTAGGGAGCTTGAGAGTGAGAAGGCCTGTGGATTGACTAACGTGGAGAGATTCAGCTCTGCTGAGCTGTGGGTGCTGCTGAGGTGAGGTCAGCAGCCGCTTGGGGAGGCTTCTCTAACTGATGGACTAGTGGAAAAATGTGCAAGGAAAAGCCATGTTACAGTTAGGAATTTTTCACAAATTTCTATTGAACTTATACTTTAAGCAGTATTTCATATGTTTATGTATAATCTTCAATATATTAATTGAGTTAGAGTTGACACATAATAACTTTAAGACACCGGAAGAATACAACTTACTAGGTTTTGCCAGATGGATGCGCCAGAGAAGCCGTCACAGCGAAGATAACAAACACTTCCCTTTCTGTTAAAGTCTCCTCAGGCTCTTTTGTAGTTTTCATTTTGCCCCTTCTCACCCCCTCGCCCAGTGTTTAAAAAAAAACTCATCTGCTTTCTGTAATTATAAATTCATTGCATTTTTTAGAATTTTCAAAATTTAAAACATACAATATGTAATTACAGGTGAAGGTTGACTTTGACTGAACGTGATTATTTTGAAATAGTTATTTTTTTTTTATCAATTA
>VMDR010007559.1:0-40016 GCA_007922815.1 Macrotus californicus
CTAAACAAAAATGAACAGTGATACCCTATTATGGTACCACTTGGCTTCGCGGTACCCTGGAAGCCAAGACCTTTCACAGCAATATGGAAGGTGCACTGTTTTTAAGTTGGGTAAGTTCCAGACCAGCACCTCATGCCTAAGTTAACTCTTAGCATGTGGCAATTACGGCCCTAGCGATAAACACTCTGCTCTGTTGACTTTTTTAATCATTTTAATAGTAAGCTTTTTCAAGAGTCCTGGATTTTAGCACATTCTTCTTTTTAAGTTCAGGCCTTTCCATGTTTTATTCCTTTGGTCATTTAGATAAAAGAAATTTTACAGAGGAAATTTTACAGAGGTGAATTGGCTTTCTCATAAGGTAACCATATATCCGGTTTCCTGGAAGACTCCTAGTTCACATCTATTGGCCTGGTGTAATTATTAGTAGTGTCCCTCCCACTCTTAGAAGAGTGCCAATTTGGATGATAAATTATATGGTCTTCCTACTTCAAGGGGATCACTGTTAACCTTCCCTGACTAATCGTCCAACAGGAGTCTTTTTGCACCAACTTTAATCCAGTTCTCTGGCAAGTTACACATGATTATATGCATTCTCTTTGCCAAAGCATACATAGCATGTATGGACAATGTGGTCTCGTTTTACGATCTTTTGCCCTTATTTATGCTTCATATCCAATGGTAGAGCTAATCATTTGTGGGAACCAAAATGTCAGAAATGATGTCAGAGCACTCTTTTCTAAAGGATATATACTTTTAAACATAGATTAATCCAAAAAGAAAATGTCTTAATAAACTCAATTTGGAAAGACTCTGTGCTACTGAATGGTAATGACCTAAATTTGGGAGAAATTTCACTCACATCTATTTGACGAGATCAAGCACTATAGAAAATTTCATAGTTGTCTTCTTATGCTTACTAATATCTCTCTAAGTCAGTGAATATCAAACGGTGTCCCGCAAAAATTTTTAAAACATGCCCTATTTATTGGGAGCACTGACCTCTTTCCCTGAGACAGCCAAATAAAAGAATGACAGTGATGAAAACAACAATAGCCACGTGGTGTGAATGTATCAAAATTATATCTGTTTGTCAGATTGGCTAAAAATATTTTTTGGTGCACCACAGGATTTTTTTACACATGTAAGTTCTTAGTTTATTCATCCTCTCATGAAATTAATCTGCACAATCACCACAGATAAAGCACTGAAGACTCTTTACTTGTTTTGTTGCTCAATCTCCAGTTCACTTTCCGCCAGCACCAACACTGGCCTTTGCCGTCCCCCTGACTGTCTTCAACACGTTCTCGTGTTCCTCTCTCTGTTGGCTTGAGGTCTCCTTCTCACACAGGCCATGGTGTGCAGCTCTATGTCCGGGTCCATTTTTCTTTGCATGATGCAAAGAATCATAAGTCAGGCCAAAGCCGTTGTCTTACCACCACCAAAATGGGTTCTGAATCCAAACATAAAGATGACATCTGGTGGTCTTCCACAACTTGGCTAGTTTTTCCTGAATTTCTGTCTTAGGTAATATTGCCTTTCCAGGGTGAAGGGTGTCAATGACCATTTGTTTCCGTTGAAGTATTCTTTTGGTCATGAACTTCCTGGTCTGGATAGTCATTATGTTGTTCATGATGGTGGCTGACCTTCAAACAGCTAGGGAGCAAAAGCTGCTGCAGGATTTTGGTAATTGGTTTAAGATGGGGGACCCCAAAACAACCAGAATTATCTTCTGGAGGGTGGGCCCCTTGTAGTACAGGCTTACCCTGGTAGGTGAGTGTTCTAGGAACCCATCTGTATCAGTCAGTGGATCAGCTGGTGTTGTGTGAGAGGCTTCATTTAGCTTTAGCAAAATTTTTTTAAGACTTGACGCACTTGCCCATTTCATAATGGGTGATTTACGAGCACACACCTGCCCACACAACACTGAGTATTCAGCAGTTTTTGACCAGAAACAGCATGACCCCAGTGCCTCACCCTTCCTATTTACCTGATCTCACCCCCAGAAACTTTTTGTGTTTCCCTAGATGAAAAAAATCCTCAAACGGGAATGTTTTGCTGATGTGGGAGAGGTGAAACAAAAAACGGCAGAAGCAATAAAAGGCATCAAAATCGACAAGTTCAAAAAGTGTTTTGAGCAGTGGAAAAAATGTCTCGATAGGTGTATTGCATCAAATGGAGACTAGTTTGAAAGGTGACTGAAGTTTAAACATGTAAGAATAAATATGCATGTTTTTATTTAAAAAATCTGGGTTTTTTGAGTCCCTCTTCATTTGTGTATCATGAGCTGAAAAAGGTTGAAAATTACTGCTGTAAGTAAAAAGTAGTCACTCTTTTTTATAACCTACGCATAGTCTCAGAACCTCTGTTTACACAAGCTTAGATCACAGAAGGAAGTGGACTGAGAAGACAAATGGGCTGAGAGGTTTTCAAATTAGACGGCCATTGAGCAAGTCAGATTTAATGCACTCTTCTTAAGCACTGTCTGCCTCTTCTATCTAGACATTTCTAAATTCTACAAATTTAGTGGCATAATTGTCACATACTTCAGTATTTGCTGTCAAGATCAACCCAAACAAAAGTTAATCAGGCAGTATTTTATTTTATTTTATTTTATTTTATTTATTTTTGTCCTACATAGGGTAAATTTATTTTTTAATGTTTTCTTATTTGTGCTATTATAGTTGTCCCATTTTTCCCCTTTGCCTCTCACCACCCAGCCGGTCCCCCACTTCCATAGTCAATGCCCACACCATTGTCCATGTCCATGAGTTCTTCATGTATGTTCTTTGACTAGTCCTTCACCTTCTTTCAATCAGCCCCTACTTCTCTTATAGCTGTCTGATTCCATGTTTCTGGTTCTATTTTGTTCATTAGTTTATTTTGGTCATGAGATTCCCCTTATGAGTGAAGTCATATGATATTTGTCTTTCACTGACTGTCTTATTTCACTTAATAATAGTTTCCAGTTCCATCCACGCTGTAGCAAAAGGCAGAAATTCCTTTTTTCTGCTGCATAGTATTCCATTGTGTGAATGCACCACAGTTTTTTGATCTACTCACTTACTAATGGGCCCTTAGGCTGTTTCCAAATCTAGGTTATTGTAAATAGTGCTGCTATAAACACAGGGGTGAATGAATTCTTTTGAATTAGTGTTTGGGGATCCTTAGGGTATATTCCCAGCAGTGGAATTGCTAGGTCAGAAGACAGTCCCATGTTTAATTTTTTGAGGAATCTTGGTACTGTTTTCCACAGTGGCTGCACCAGTCTGCATTCCCACCAACAGTGCACTAGGGCTCCTTTTTCTCCATATCTTCACCAACACTTGTTATTTGTTAATTTAATAATGACAGACATTCTGACCAGTATGAGGTGATAGCTCATTGTGTTTTTAATTTGCATCTCTCTGATGGCTAGTGATGTTGAGTATCTATGTCTATGAGCCCTCTGTATGTCCTTCTTGGAGAAGTATCTATTTAGGTCCTTTGCCCATTTTTTAATTGGAGTGTTTGTCTTCCTGTTGTTGAGTCCTATGAGTACTATAAATATTTTGGAGATCAAACGCTTGTCCAATGTATCATTAACAAATATGTTCTCCCATACAGTTTGTTCCCTTTTCATTTTGATGCTGGTAATCAGGCAATATTTTAGCTGGTCTCCTTTGGCTGCAACAAAGGCCCATATAGGCCATCTTAAAAAAAGAGAAGTTTACTGTGAGCTTATCCATAGGATTAAATAACCACTTACTCTCAGCATCAGCATCCCCTGGGCTAGATGGTCTTAATTACTGCCTGATTCTGCTTATTCAAAATGTAAGCTTCCTAAAAACTTTGGTAGCCTTATGGCCTGCCATGGTGCCAACTTCACACCACAGTATCCTTTCAGCTTGTACTTCTTTCTATTAATTTATTTCAAATAACCAAAAGGGAGAGTCTAATTAGTCCAACTCAGCTTATGGTCTTACACCATGCCCTAGGTCACTGGATCCTATGTGGAACAAGCTTCCCAGTTTCAGAGTCACCACCTTCTTTCCAGCTCCTCAACCAAGATAAACTGTTTTAGCCATAGAAGAAAGGCTGGGTCATACAGTGTAGTTAAAATCCCCACCGCCTCCACATCAGGAGGGCAGGGGAGTCTCCTTCAGAATGGGGGAACCGGTATGCCCCACTGGGGCAGTTTTTCTTTTTCTCTCTTCTCAGTCCATCTCCATGAAAAGCTAGCTCTGTGAAAATCTTTAACTCCATTTCTGCTCCAACTTACCCAGAACCCCATTCTCATTATTTATTCTTAATTGGTTAGATATCAAATGCTATTTCCAACATCAATCATTAATGACAACTTGATGCTACCTTCAGGAAATTACATTTAAATTAGGGACTGCTCACAGCTAATGGCAACATATTGGGAACCTATCTGTACTGTTAGAGAAATGTTTAGAAATGAGAACTTCTGCCAAGCACCTCTTTAGCCCCGAAACATATCATATTTCTATTTACTCAACCAGCTCAGGTTTTTGTTTTCCATTTAATTCAAATTAATACCCAATCAAAACATGTTTTGCTTTATGTTCACCTTTCCATAACACTGTTTCAAATCACAAAATTCATGCATTAAAGTCTAATTTTTAAAGTATTTTTAAAATTATAAACATAAAATTTTTTGAAAGTCCTTTCTACAGAAAAAAAAGCAGAGCAGCCAACAGGAGATAAAACATATTATATATCTGCAGTCTTTGCTGCACAGTCTCCAAAGAGGTTTCTATGAAATTCAAAAAACTTGATATTTACTAAATGATTAGCATAATATAGTACTATAAAGTAATCTATTTCTTTAATAAAAGATATCTCCCTGACTTCAAAGAGCCTGTATTCATTTAATGGATTCATCAGTATTCCCAACCTTGCTCAGTTTCTCAAATTTTCAAACGAATAACTCACTTAGACACTTGGGAAAATAGCAAGTGAACAACCCTGGAAATCTTCACTGGACAGAAAAAAAATCCCATGAAGTGAAATGAAAATCTGGGTGAAATGGACAAATTTCTAGAAATATATAATCTTCAAAAACTGAATCAAGAAGAAGCAGAAAGCCTAAATAGACTGATAACAGCTAGTGAAATTGAAACACTAATCAAAAAACTCCCAGCATACAAAGCCCTGGACTGGACAACTTCACAGGTGAATTTTACCAAACATTTATGGAAGAGCTAACTCCTACCCTTCTCAAACTATTCCAAAAAATTCAAGAAGATAGAAAACTCCCAAACTCTTTTTATGAGGCCATAATTATCCTAATTCCAAAGCCAGGTACAAAAATAACAAAGAAAGAAAACTACAGGCCTATATCACTGATGAACATATAGGCTAAAATCCTCAACAAAATATTAGCAAAACAGATCTAGCAATATATTTTAAAAAATTATACACCATGATCAAGTGGGATTCATCCCAGGGATGCCAGGATGGTACAATATTAACAAATCAATAAATGTAATACAACACATAAACAAAATGAAAGACAAAAATCACATGATCATATCAATAAATGCTAAAAAAGCATTTGATAAAGTATAGTACCCATTTATGAGAAAAACACTCAGTAAAGTGGAGGTAGACAGAATATATCTTAATAAAGGTCATGTATGAGAACCCTACAGCCAATATCATACTCAATAGGCTTTCCCCCTAAGATCAGGAACCAGACAAGCATGTCTGCTTTCACCACTTCTATTCAACATTAGTATTGGAAGTTCTAGCCACAGTGATCAGACAAGAAAAAGAAATAAAAGGCATCCAAATTGGAAAGGAGGAAGTAAAACTGCCATTGTTGTAGATGACATGATAGTGTGTAGATAGCAGGGGTGTCAAATTCACTTTCACTGGGGGCCATATCAGCCTCACGGTTGCCTTCAAAGGGCTGAATGTAATTGTAACTACTCCTTAACTAGGGGCAAGGAGCTTAGCGCTGCCACCAGGTAGAAACAAGGTGTCTGGCCAGATAAAATAAGGTGGAGGGCTGGATTCGGCCTGCGGACCTTGTGCTTGCCACCTGTGGTATACAGAAAACCCTGAAGACCCCACCAAAACACTACTCAACCTAATAAGTGAATTTAGCAAAACAGTGGAATACAAAGTCAATATCCAGAAACTAAAGACATTTTCGTACACCAACAATGAAATATCAGAAACAGATCAGGGAAAAAAATCCCATTTGCTATAGCAACGAGAAAAATTAAGTACCTAGAAATAAGCTTAACCAAGGAGGTAAAAGACCTATACTCAGAAAACTATAGAACACTGAAGAAAGAAATTAAGGAAGACACAAATAAATGGAAGCACGTACCATGTTCATGGATTGGAAGAATTAACATCATTAATATGCTCATACTAAACAAAGCAATCTATAGATTAACACAATCCCTATTAAAATACCAATGACATGTTTCACAGATATAGAACAAACATTTCAAAAATGTATAGGGAACCATAAATGACCCCTAAGAGCCGCAGCAATTTTGAGAAAGAAGAACAATGTAGGAGGGATCACAATACCTGATATCAAACTATATTACAAGGCCATGGTAATCAAACAGTCTGGTACTAGCATAAGAAAAAATACACAGATCAATGGAATAGAATAGAGAACCAAAAAATAAACCTAAGTCTCTATGGTCAATAAATATTCAACAATGGGGGCAGGAGCATAAAATAGAGTAAAAATAGCTTCTTCAATAAATGGTAATGGGAAATCTGAACAGGTACATGCAAAAAAAAATGAAACTAAACCACCAACTTGTACCATACACCAAAATAGACTCAAGATGGATAAAAGACTTTAAATATAAGTCATGATACCATAAAAGTCTGAGAAAAACATAGGCAGAAAAATTTCAGATATCCCACCCAGCAATATTTTCACTGATCTATCTCCTAGGGCAAATGATATAAAGAAAAAAATTAAAAAATGGGACTACACCAAAGTAAAAAGCTTCTGAACGGATAAAGAAAACATCAGCAAAATGAAAAGAGAACCAAACATATGGAAAAAACATTTTTGCGATGATAGCTTGGACAAGGGTTTCATCTCCAAAACATAGAAAGAACTCATACAACTCAATACCAGGAAGACAAATAATCATATTAAAAAATGAGCAAAGAACCTGAATAGACACTTCTCCAAGGAGGACATACACAGAGCCCAGAGACATATGAAAGAATGTTCAACATCACTAGCCATCAGAAAGCTGCAAATTAAAAATCACAATGAGATACCACTTCACACAGGTCAGAATGGTCATCATAAACAAATCAACAAACAACAAGTGCTGGCAAGGTTTTGGAGAAAAGGGAACCCTAATATATTGTTGGTAGAAATGCAGACTGGTGTAGCCACTGTGGGAAACAGTATGGAGTATCCTCGAAAAACTAAAAATGGAACTGCCTTTTGACCCAGCAATTCCACTCCTAGGATTATACCCTAAGAATCCTGAAACACCAATTCAAAAGAACTTATGTTCATATCATCATTATTTACAATATCCAAGTGCTGGAAATAGCCTAAGTGCCCATCAGTAAATGAGGGGATCAAAAAACTATGATGCATATACATAATGGAAAACTACGCAACAGAAAGAAAGATGGAACTCCTACCATTCATGATAGCATGGATGGAACTGGAAAACATTATGCTAAGTGAAATAAGCCAGGCAGTGAAACACAAACACCATATGATCTCACCTATAAATGGAATCTAATGAATAAAACAAACAAATGAGCAAAATAGAATTGGACTCATGGAAATAAGGAACAAATGGACAGACACCAGAGAGAAGGGAGAGGGGGATAAGAGGGGAGAAAAAAGGGGAGGGATGTAGTCAAGGAACATGTATGAAGACCCATGGACATACACAACAGGGTAGGCATGACTGTGGGAGCAGGGGTGGGGGAGCGGGGGAGAGCAACAGGGGGAAAATTGGAACATCTGTAATCAAACAACAATAAAAAAAGAGTAATGTGTTAAGAAAATATCATTCTTATCTCTCTAGTTCCCTGGGCAAGCCCATCAAATTCTCCTGCTTGTCTGTGTAAGGAACAATCAGGGACTTGCCAGCAGCCAAGGTTCAGGAGAGTGATGTGTAATGAGCTGAGGGAGACATTTGGAGCAAGTGCAGAAGATCAAGGCACACCTATCTGTAAGGGGTCACATACTAGAGCCATCTTTTCTCTCTTCCTGTGTTCCCAGAAAACATATTTTGGAAGGTGAGGGTGTGAGAAAGAGGAGATGAAAGGGAAGGAAAATGGAAACGGAGGGGAGGTAGGGTAAATAGCCTGGCATCTCAGAATGTGAGGATTTTCCCTTTTCTGGGAAGCAAAAAAAAAAGTCTTCTCAAGGAAATTTAACACTTTCATATACATAATGTATTAACACACACAAAATAAAACCATGATAAAAACTCTGGCTAATTCTGTGCTAAAGTTACTGTTTTCGGGCACAGACCATGCAAACAGTCCTCAAGTTTATAAGGAATTACATTCTGGGAAGAGGAGCTATCAACTGAAATGATATAACTGGACCTGGATTTTTCAGTAGAAGCAATGCCATTAGGGGTGGATGGAGGTATCGCCCTGACTAAAGCCTGACATTAAACATTTTACAGACTAGGAACCAAAAGCTATTTAATCACCCCAATAAAATGTTTGTTTTAAACTTATACAGATTAAAACGTTCAACATATCTGATCAATATATTTTACTATTGAAATCCAACAGCACCCAAGTATGAATCCCAGCTCAATCATGTCCAGCTCTGTGACTTCAGGTTATCCTCAAACTCAGTTTCGTCATCTATAAAATTGGGGAAAGATGATACCTGTTCTCAGTGGGTGTGAAATTGTGACATAACAAGCAATATACATTTTGATCTGCTTCAAAGCCTCCTAAAAACCCTTGCAATTTCCTAGGTGAATAAAGTAAAAGGAGCAACTTTTGTTACAGTATTTGGTTTTTGACACTGGCCCCTGAAATAGCTCGAGTGATAAAGGTAAAAAGAGTGTCTTTTGATATTCATAACAAGCTTCCTCCAACTACACCCAAGTTTATGTTAATGAGATAACTGTCGGAAAGCCCCTAAGTATGGGAGGGCTTATTGTTAGGGGAACCAACAATTTGATTAGAGAGTTGGAACTTTCAGCCCACCCCCCAACATTGGGGTGGAGGAGAAAAGGATTAAAGTTTAGGTAGTCAATAATGGCCAATGATTTAATCAATCATACCTACATAATAAAATTTCCATAAACACATATCAAAGGAGTTCAGAGGGCTTCCAGGAGGTTGCGGGAACCCCCAAATTATAGCAGGTCATATACTCACCTGGAACTTGCTATTGGTGTCTAATGTGGGGACACACTTGTGGATTGAGCCTTCAAACTGGTGAGGCCTGCACTAACCCCAGCTAGCGTCAGAATTGGGTTAAATTGTAGGACACCCTGCTGGTGTCCTCCAAGAAATGAAGAACTTCTTGGTGTGGAGAAACCCGTACATTTGGTGTCAGAAATGGTGCAAGAGCAGAGGAAGCAAGCAGTCTTCCTTGTACAGGGCATTATAAAAGTTAAATGAGATAATCTATATAACGCATGTAGCAATGCCTATCAAATACTATGCATTCATTGAGGGTTAGTTGTCATTATTATCATGTATATTTATTTTATATTTATTAATAAGGAGGTTCCTCTCTTGCCACTCATCCTGTAAATTCCCCTGGTTTATCAAAGCACTTTGCAGTCTATTTGCCCTAGACAAAAACACCAGCCAATCCTGCAATATAGAATCTTCCATGCTTACTTCTGAGGTCATTTTGGTCCAGTCCACTTCACCTGACTTGAATCACACCCCTGGCTCTCCACAGCTTCACTGCGCCCTCTTAAGCTCCAACCCCCATTCCGGCCCTTAGCACTTAGCTGAGACCTGGCCAAACTAGCTATGTCCCCTGCACCAACACCGCCATCCCTGTCCCCTACCCCAGTAAAAGGATTTAGATAATCATAATCAATCATAGAAAATTATACTTAATACAATTCAGTGTAAATGTATAAAATGTAATGTCCTCATAATTTTTCCTTCAATTTAATTGAATCTTGATTCTTTCCTTACTCCTATCCTTCCAAAAACTGCTCTTTCCTAAGACCTCCTCATCTCAATGATAAGTTCTCCCATACTTTCCCCAAATTCCCCTACATGTTGATTCTTCTTTTTCTGCTCCCTATATTCAATTCATCAGCAAATTCTAACATTCTAACTTTAAAATACAATCTGAATCTTTCCTCTTTTATCTGCATGATTAATACCTCTGCCCTTTGCAGAGTCAGCATCAGCATCACCTGGACACTTGTTAGACAGAGCTCAAGACCCATCCCACGTATACCATATCAGATACTTGATGGAGGGGCAGGGAGGAGGCACCATCAATCTGTGTTTTAACAAGCCCTCCAGATGATTTCAGATAAACACTTCAGTCTGAGAACCAATGACAAATCTACTGTCATCTCTCAGCAGCAGTGTATGGGAATATAATTTCTCCCCGCTTTTTGAAAGTTCACTTTTTGCCACTTTTACAAGGACCTACATTAGTACCTGATTTTACTAACCAAAAGACATCCAAAGATTTTCACTTTTACGAGAGAGGCGAAAACAGCTCTCAGTGTTTGCTTTGCAGGGAGCCACTATAGAGGCATCTGAGAGTGGCCCCACCAAACTCCCTCCTGGAGAACTACACTCAGCATCTCAGCATCAACACACCACAGCTTTGAACTGTGTCTGTGAGCATCTGTGCTTTATCTTGATTTATTTGGTACATCTGTTAGCAAGATGTATCCTAACATACTGGAAAAGCCAAAGGGAGCTCGAAAGGGTGTTGCACTTAGCATAAAACTAGACATAATTAAGCACATTTGAAATGATTTGGTAGGTCATTTGGGAGGTCTTGGAATGCTCAAAATTTTGTCCACATAAATTAATAGTAATTTGTTTTTCACTTTATGTCATTTCAGCTAATGAAAGATTTCATAGGAACATTCTTCTTTCAGAAGAAACCTACATAACAGCCTTCCGACTCATCTCCTGGCTTCTACTCTTGCTCCCCTATCACCCGGTTTCCACACAGCAGCAGAAATATTATTTGCCTTGAAATCTGCCAATGACTTCCCAATCCATTAAACTGAAATTCATTTTCCTTACTGTCTTACAAATCTGTAAATGACTCAGCGACAACCCCCACCAACCACGTTTCCCCCTGCCCTGTACACTCCAGCAACACCCGTCTTGTCTTTCCACGACTTGAACATACCACACTGGTTTCTGGCACAGGGCTTTTGTAAAATCTTGCTCCTCTGCCGAAATCGTTCTTGACATTTTGATTTCAGCTTCAATGTTTCTCCCTCAGAGAAGTTTCACATTATGTTATTTAATAAACAGCTTGAGCCCAGTAATTAGTTACTATCAGATAACTAACATTCATTCTCTACATAACACTTACTGTCATATCATAGCTTTCTTGTTTGCTACTTTGAGAGGTTATCTTCTTTCTACTGGAATAACCTGGGAGTAAGCACCTCGTCCATTGTGTTCACCTTTGTTCTTCCTGAAACCAGAACAGCCAAGGACATATAGAAATTGTTTAATACTTATTGAAATAACCAGCTGGTTATAACAAAGTATCAGCAAAAGAAATACTTTCAACAGTGTCAGGCAGTTTGGACAGTGAGGAGACTGTGTCAAATGACTCTAAAAAGAGGTAAAGTAGGACAAATGGTCAAAGCCAAGCTTACAGCCAGACCAGCAGGGCACACACCCCAGATCTACTTCTCACAAGGTGCAAGACCTGGAGCAAGTGTCTGCCTTTTCTCTTCAGCCTGTTCGCCACCTTTGTCCCAGAGTTGTCACTGGGAATAACTAAAATGATGTCATAGGGAACATAGCACATAGTAGATACCCAGTAATTATAATTTGGAACTTTAGAGAAGAGTTAGAGTTCCTTGAAAATTAATGTATTATATATTGTATTTGACAATGTTAATATCAATCAAAATGAAATAAAAGAAAAAATTCACCTATAATCGTTACGTGAAAAACAACTTCATGTCCCTTTTATACACATAGAAAATGTTCACATAATAAAAATCCTAAAGTACATTCAATTTTGTAATTTCTTGACTTTTGGAACACCCAATTCAGAAATGTCCTCTTTTTAAATCTCTCCCAGACAGAGAGAAGAAATCAAATTGCTAGTCTCCCCTGCCTTTGAAGCTAAAAGTTCTACTATCTTCTTGAACTGCAATGTCTACATTAGCAATTTTATCCTGCACTTTGATATTGGAATATTATGCCTTTAAAATGCATGAACCAATCTTCATTTGCACTAAAAATTTCCAGCCTTTGATCCTTTCCCACCCCTTTGTCTCAAAAATAACTGCTCCAGGTTCTGAATTGCACAGCGGTCAGCTCAAAGGGTGTGTCATCTCTGTGTCTGATCAGGAATCTACAAAACTAAGAGCCTTTGCTGTGGTTGGAGCAATGCTAGTAACAGAGAGAGGCGTGAACAAGCAGATGGAAGCTGGAAGTCACAGCAGTCTGACGACGACTTTTAGACTTTCACTGCTCAGGAGGAACCCTGAGTGCCATAAGCTGTGGCAGGGCTCGTGGTCACTCTCAGTACTGGGAAGGGATAACGTAGGTGCAGTGAGAGAAGAATGGTAAACTGACAGATTCTCAAAAGTAAACAGGGGGAAGCACAAGTCTCCAAGTTCACAAATTATCTAAACAATATTAACTGAATGGCTACTATATGCCATGCAGTGTGCTAAGTTCTGGGCAGATAATGATGATCAAAAATAAATAAATACAGGAAATTGAAAGTTAGTCATGTTCCTATTCTCATAAATTTATAAACTAATGTAAACTAATGTTGTATGTGAAATAACAATGAGTCAAAAACACACATATGCAAATTTATAACTGAGATTGTTGTTGAAAAGAGGGGTACATAAGATCATGAAATAATTGGATCTCACCTGGATTTTGGATCAAGAAAGGCCTCTCTGAGAAGGGAATATTTGAACGGAGACCTAACAGTACCTGTTAACTAGGTTAGTGCTTATGTTGGGGGTTGTAGGGACAGGTATGCAGGACATTCCCGACAGAGAGAACAGAATACACGGGCCCTGAGTCAGGAAGAACAAGTCATGTTAATGGAACTGATAGAAAACAAGATGCTAATGAAAACCCACTCAGAAAGTGAGCTGGAGTGTGCTGCAAGTCAAGTTCAAATGTATCTAAATCAGTGATGGAGTTCTAACTCACAATGTCTGTTGTGAGGACTCAAGAAATTAAATGAGATGATCTTGGTAAAGTGCATAGTACAATGCCGCCTTGCACAAGATAAAACAGCTTGTAAGTGTTCTGTTACCACTATCACCATTTGGTGTCACCATGTTCACTGCCTACATATTCACTGTTTCCTCCCTTTGGCCACTCTATCAGGTCAGATCAGGCTGTTATCCTTCACACAGGCCATGGCAATAGTGCCCTTCAAATCCATTCTCCACACTGAAACCTCCCCTCCCCACGTGAAAGTATTTAGGGACTCCACCTCTGCTTAGTTGTGTATAAGGTGGGTTTGGGGTATGATATATTTTGTGTGACGATTTTAAGATTAAAAGTCAGAAGTTATTTATAGTAGTGAAAATATGTAGAAAATACAGTGTCACTATTACCTAAGAGAGTAGTAGGCAGGGTATAAATATCATAACTTTTAAATACAAGGTGGAATTAAAATATTATCCAGAGTAATCAATTATAACTTTAAGAGCCAGCTATCAGGTAGGAGTTCCAAAATATCAAAAGCTCAGAGAGGGTAGCTGCATCTAGTAAGGAAGACAAGACCATACCTGCCGGACAGAAGATCTAGAGAGGTCTGGAAACCCTAGCTGGATCTTCTGGCCATTGCAAAGTTAAGCCAGCTTTCAGTAAAATCTGTCCAGAGTGAAGGTCCATGAGAGTCACAGCTCTGCCAACCAGGTCCAGAACCCTAACCCAAGGGTCCCCCTTTCCTTTCGAACCAGGACTCCAACTTCCAGTTCAAAAGGGCAAGAAGTGAGGGCTGGAAGAGAAAGAGCAGCAATAAAGTGACTGCTTAAAGAACACCAAACCTCATTCTCCTTTTATTTTCGATTGCTCCTGCCTAGCCTCTAGGTAAACACCTACTAGAACAACAAAAGCTAAACAGAGAACTCTTCGATAGCAAGAGATGTACAACCATAATGGAGTCACCCTCCCTGTCTAAAACCCTACTAATGATTCGCCATGGCCTGAAGAAAAATGTGAAACTTCTCAGCGCTCCCTGTAGGGCCTTTTAAGATCTGTACTCTCCACGCCTCCAGCTTCACCTCTCATTACAACTCCCACTCACTCCTCGCTGCAAACTTAACCATTTCTGAAGTTGCCTGAATGAACAATGCTCCAGCTCACCTTTGGTGTTGGTACGTATGTGCTACTTACTCTCTTTGCCTAGAATTTGTTCTCTCCCTCAACTTGCTCTTTAGGACTCAGATTAGAAATCACCTTCCACAAGAAGTCTGTCCTACGTGCCTTACCCTGAGTTTTGTGTCCCACCGCACCATTTTCCTATGCTGATCATGCTGTACCCACTGCCTGTTTAATGTTTTCCTCCCCAGCTAGACTGTGGCACCCATGAACAAAGAAACAATGATTTCATTCATTTCTTTTCTTCATCCACACACCAAATCGAGGGCTTGATTTATAGTAGTGAACGCATTCCTTGTCCTCAAAAAGCTCCAACACTTCATCTGGCGTGTC
This sequence comes from Macrotus californicus, assembly GCA_007922815.1. Classification (NCBI taxonomy): domain Eukaryota; kingdom Metazoa; phylum Chordata; class Mammalia; order Chiroptera; family Phyllostomidae; genus Macrotus; species Macrotus californicus. Next base: position 14,866 of record VMDR010007559.1, read on the forward strand.
TTTGCAGCCCACAGCAGAGAACACTGCACATAGTAAACACTTAACGAAAGGGTAGGGAAGGAGAGTTTCGGTGAATTTGTTATTAATTAGGAAATGTCTAAGAACAACCTTAGAAATTTTTTAAAAGATATTAGGATGAATCAAGTGGAAAATCAGCTGAAAATACATATGAAAACTTTATTAATATTTTGATGCATTTCCTTATAGTGTGCTTCTGCACATGTGTTTATGTACGGGTATATACTTTTTAACAACTTTATTGATATATAATTCATCTACCATAGAATTCACCCATTTAAAATGTACAATTCATGTTTTCTAGTACATTCACAGGGTGGTACAACCATCCCCATAATCTAATTTTAGAACATTTTATTCTCCCCAAAAGAAGCATACCCACTAACATTTCATTAGCAACCACTCCTGATTCCCACCAGTGGCCAACTCCCAGCTCCAGGCAGCCACTAATTTACTTTCTTTCTCTGGATTTGCCTGTTCTGGGCATTTCATATAAATGGATTCATACATCAGTCCTCCTTTATACATGTTCTTTGATGACCCTGCCCCTTCTTTACCCCGTTATGCCCCTCCTCCCTCCCCTTTGGTGACTGTCAGTTTGTTCTTTATTTCCATGTCTCTGGTTCTATTTTTCACATTTGTTTTGTTGATTAGGTTCCACTTATAGGTGAGAGGACGTCTTTCACTGCCTGGCTTATTTCACTCAGCATAATGCTCTCCAGTTCCATCCTTGCTGTCATGAAGGGTAGGATCTCCTTCGTTCTTTCTGCTGCATAGTATTCCATTGTGTAAATGTACCACAGTTTTTTGATCTACTCATTTATTGATAGCCACATGGAGGTGGGTAGGGCAGAGGAAAGTAATTGGGGGTAAATGGGGACAACTATAATTGAATAATAATTAAAAAATGAACATAAATTTTTTTAAAAATGGATTCACACAATATATAATTTTGTGATCTGCTTCTCACTTAATATAATGTTTTCAAAGTTTACCATGTAGCATGTGTCAATCCTTCATACCTTTTTACAGTTGAATAATATTTCATTGTACAGATATGCCATATGGTGTATTGTATTTATCCATTCATCAATTGATGGACATTTGGACTGTTCCCACTTTTTGACTATTAGGGATAATGTTGCTAAGAACATTCACATACAAGGTTTATGTGGATGTATGTTTCCATTTTTCTTCAGTGCACATATGGCTGGCTCTTGAACAATGTAGGGACTTGGGGCACCAACCCCCTACATACACAGTCAAAGGTCCACATATATCCTGACTCCCCCAAAATTTAGTTGTCCTTCAGTATCCATGGGGGATTGGTTCCAGGACCCCCTCAGATACCAAAATCCCCCATTATGAAAGAGCATGCATCAATGCTTGCAGTCGGCTCTCTGCACCCATGCACTACTGACCACAAATCAAAAGTAGTACAGGCATTTATTGAAAAAAAATCCATATGGAAGTGGACCCATGGGGTTCAAATTTGTGTTGTTCAGGGGTCAACGGTATACTGAGGAGTCGGATTGCTGGGTTATACAGTAACTCCATGTTTAATATCTTGACCAACTGTTAAACTGTTTTCAAAGTGGCTATGCTATTTTATATTTCCACTAGCAACATATAAGGGTGCAAATTTCTCCTATGCTTTTTAAATCAAGGTCTTAGGGTATATAAATTTGTGTCTGCTTTACAAACTACGTGAGTGCTTCTCTCTTTAAAAGAATTACTTTTAGTGGCTGTAGTAGTCTGCTCAGGCTTCCATAGGGTGGCTTAAACAATAGAAATTTATTTTCTCACAGTTATGGCGGCTGAAAAGCCCAGGATCAAGATTTTGGCAGGGTTCAATTTCTGGTAAGAACTCTTTCCCTGGCTTGCAAATGGCTACGTTTTCACCATATCTTCAAATGACCTTTGTTCAGAGCTCCTGTAAAGAAAGAGATCTGGTCTCTCTTCCTCTTCTTATAAGTACACAAATACTTTGAGTTAGGGCTTCACCCTTATGACCTCATTAAACCTTTATTACCTCCTTATATGACCTGTCTCCAAATATAGTCACAGTGGCTTTGACTATGAAGTGGGGGCAGGGGGTGGGTAACATAACTCAGTCCTTAGCAATGGCTAAACAAGTCAAATGAAAAATTCTATATGAAAATAATGCTCCAGGAGCAAGATACTAAAGTTAAGAAACTTTTTTCCTTAAAATATATTATTTGCAAATTTTCTTTAAAATTCATTTTGTTGTGTTAGCTACATACCCTTCACGTCCAAGTGTGGATAAAAGTGTCTTTCTGAAATTTCTCACCTGCATCTACTTGCAATCTGGAAGAACAGACTTCACACTCTTTCAAAAGATATTTAAATTTTCTGTGTAGCTCAACTGTTGTTGTCTCTAACTCCATTTCTATGCTAGGGAAAATGATGCCATTTACACCACTGAGAGCCTGAATAATCTTGTAAGTTTTCATGTGAACTGATGAAGGAAAAGAGGCCATCCTAGAATTAGCCTTATTGGAAGCTTCTACGAAGCAAAAAAAAAAAAAAAATTAGAATTCCAAAGAAAACTAATTGGAACCCTGAAGCAGATGGGAAAGGCAAAAATTTCAGAACACCTCCTTGACCTCATTACAAGCATAATGAAGAAGGCAACGATGGAGTTAATTAGAAAAGAGGCAAAAAAAAAGATTAAATGAAAGTACAAAAACAAAAAACGTAACTCAGAGAAAGGGAGGCATTCAGCAAGAAATAGAATATGCTGATCTCTGCAAAACTATTCAGAACTGAGGGAGATGGGAGCTAGAATCAAACAAAAGGAACATAAACCAGGTGGCCACTGAGGATGAAAAGTCTGTAGAAAACACAAAGAACAGGCACCTGGGAAGGAATTACCAGCTATCTGCATTAAGCAGAAAATATAGGCCTAGTAGGCAGAGGAATTCACCTGGTTACACAAGAGGAGTCATTCTTAGTTAGGGAGCGCTAATTGCGTGGGTGATGGATAAAACCCAGGTGTTCATTAATAGTCATAAATAAACCTTAGTCCAAATTTGTCCTTTGCCACTTAAGACCATGTTAAACTGATAACACCTTCGACACTTTCTAACCTAAGGGATATTGTTTTACAATAGATAGAGACTGAAAATGACCTCTAAAGGTCAGTGATTTTCACAAGCAATATTTGCCCTTCAGATAGGCTGTAGATAGTAAATTTTAAAACTTGTTCATAAAATGGCATTTTAGACATGCAGTTTGTCCATTTTTCTATGACTCACATTTGTTTTGACAACAATAAGATAACAATGTCACAGCACAAAATTTCACTGTAAAAGTTTGTGACAAACTAGGAGTACCATGCCATCTGAACCAAATACAATAGTAATAATGCTACTTGGGTAGACTAACATTTTAGATTATGAGGAATAAGTGTAGAAGATATCAGGAAGTAATGACTCAGTTGATACAAGCCAACTTCTAGCAAGTCCATTTTTTATTTCTGAATTATACATATGGGCTAGTTACAATAAGCACACAGACTAGAAATTTTCCACATATTCTCTTTATATTTAAAATAACCCATGTCTATATGCTGTGGTTGAACTGAACGTGAAATGATATAATATGATTTTCTAGGGTGCACCTTAATATCACAATGATAATAAATTTAGGACTCCAGGTTCTCATTCCATGTACTGCTCCAAGGATGTCACTGAGCAGACATCAAATTGGACTGACTAGTCATTTTTGCTATAGTCATGCAGCTCTCTGTGTATCAAGAATGTAAGATTTCTTCTAGCTCATGATGGTTACATAAATAATGTAAGGGTACATTTCTCACATGTGTCATATCTTTAAACCTCTCACAGAGCCATGTTACATTGTAAAGGTAAATGAAAAGTTCATGCTGCAAACTTCCTTTACAATGTAAAGGAAAAAGTGAAAAATTGATATATAAACAGAGAGAAGGGTCAAATTATTTTGAATGTGATTTTTGGAGGGCTGATTCCAAATGAAAGGAAGGTAGTACCTCATTAGAACTTATTTAAGAATTTATAGTATGACAGCCTACATCATCTACCTGCCTCATGACAATTATTTCCTAGCAATTAGTCTCTTCTAGAAAGTCAGAACCTCATTTTGTCAAATGTGGTCTTTCTAGTCCACTAATTTCCTTAATTACTCCACCTCAAACACTTTTCCAATCTGCTAGGCCAATTCCAAAGCCTAAAATTTTGAGCTATTCTTTTCTGTTTCTTCTACTCTGAGACTGTAGACCATTTCTAAAAGATGTCATCCAGGAAGGCTGGCTTCTCCAAACTCCTACCACATTTTCCCCCCAAGAACAGCCATCAATGAATAAACAACTGCAGTTGACCACTGGCCAGTTCTGGAGTCACTCCTGCCCCATTTTTCATAACCCTTCTCTCAGCCTTCTTGATAATAAGCTGTATGTAATCACTTTGGCTCTTTATGTAGATTCTGCCTCTTGCCTGCCCACTGGATTTAAACCATGTTTTGAACTGTAGTTATTCATACTAGGCTTTGCTTTTTGATGTTGCTCATTCAGTGCAAAATACAACACTATTTACTCTTTGAGGACAGTCTTAATCACCTTTAGTTCCCACACACAAAGATTCAATAGTAGCCACTGAAAGGTATCCCATCACCATCACCTACTCAAATGCTATTACCTAACCAGGTGGTCCTACTTAGCTGCTTCTAGGTGAGGATCAGTTCTGAATATTTTCAACCTTATTCAGGCCTCAACACTATTTGATAATCCCTTTTCCAATTCCTGGTTTAATTTTATCATGTTTCCTTCTGTGTTCTTCTCAGCTTCTATCACCCTCCAGAAAGCTGCCAAACACTCCACCCTTCATCTGCAGTAGACATCCTACTCTCCCAGTCCAAAGTCATTCAACAATATCAAGGCTCTTATATTCTTAACATCCCAGGAGCAAATACCACTCTCTCAAGAGCAAAGTTGGAAATGCCCTGAGTTGAGAATGTCCGTCTTTAGCTCTAAAACTTGTGGCCAGGTGCAGGACCCTCCAAGTATGGCAGAAACAAGGTGGCCTAAAACTGCTAAGCTCCCAACTGCTGACTAAATTGGCTTTATTTTGAAACACAGGGTCTGGCACAAAGAAAGTCCCCCCTTTTTTTCACAAAATCTTTTAGTACAAAATCATAAGCATGTAATTCTGTAACATAACAATATCATACTCAAGCACACTATATGACATTTTAGGTAAAAAGTTCAAATTAAAATGATAAATTATTATACTCATATTATTACCCTACCAACCACACTCATGCAAACCTTACTTCTGCTGGACCCTGTAGATGGAAAATCTTAATAAAGAAAAGGTTCTGAAATATCAAAGGCACAAAGGAGTAAAAAAGGTTTCTGATATCAAATTGAGCTCAGGAAGATTCTGGAAAACATTTTAAATACTCATCAGAGAAAGTGTGAAAGCTATCATCAGTCACTTGGAAAGCACCTGAGTAAACAAGCAGCTGTGAGCAGGACACGTCTACCATGATAACCAGGCAAACAGAGCAGAGTCAGAGGGGAGGCTTGCCTCTCCTTAAATGGAGCTGAGCTGTGGGCAACAGCTGAGCAGTGTGGTGACAAGGATAGAATGGATGGGACTGACGAAGCTGAAAACCAAGTGTCAAGGCCTCTGCTCTCACAGCAGGGGGAGGAGAGAAAACAAGACCATTTTATTAAGAAATTGTACTCCTCCTTTAAATAAATCTAGAATTCTTTTGTTACAAATTGGCACATTCTTCTATACAATTTGTTCTTAACCTATCTTAAATCAGAATTACATACATGGAGCAAGTATGTTCTATATTATGTAGAAAAATTTCCTGGGCATATGTGACAGCAGGGGGAAGGCATAAGAGTACAATAATAATAATATCACCATTATATCTATACAGTATTTTATCATAACTATTTCTGACAAAGTATAATAATGAATAACACATAATATATAGTATTTTATTATTATATAACAGAAACTATATAATATAGAGTATAAAAAAGATTAATATAAAGTATAAATAATATAATAATTAATACTACAAAATGATATTTATCTCCAAGCTTTCGACCAAAGCATCTACCTTCTTCCCTCTACTGTTGGCTAGCCCCTAATAGCTCACAATCCTCTTATTTGTGATTGGAAAGGAGACTTTCTCTTCCCCTCAGTGAGTTCGGGCTCTGTGGTTGCTCTTTGCACTGCAGACAAAAGAAGGCCCCACTACAACATTACACTGAGGGTCCTGATGCTCTTTGCTTCTCCAGCCCCATTAGTATCAATTGTTCAGGGACATATTCTGCTCATTTATCTCATTTTTTCTCGAAGATTTCATAATAGAACCAAAGCTTCTATTGCACAATTTCCTGAATGGGACCAAGTTAGCATCAATTCATGTTTCCAAATATCAAAAATTATGCCAAGAACAAGTAAATAGAGAATAGAGACCTACTCATTCCAGCTCTCCCAGAGAGGCTGCATTGAAAGCAACTTCAATTAAGTGCCTGGGTAGATAGAGCATCATGGAAGGAGATTTTTTTAAGCATTGATGGCCAACAAAGGCCACAGAATAATCTACCCAGGGTAACTTTAGGTTCAAATCCTGTGAAAGACAAGTATGAAGATGGGAGAGGTGGTGAAGGACAAAAATGGGCAAAGAGGAGAAAAAGAAAGAAAAACGGTATTCTTATTTTCAAATACATATGCTGCTACCTGTATGTGAACCCCCTTTACAAAATAAGTATATTTGGAAGGTGACCACTGTTCAGATAGACCCTAGATCACCACTTATCTTAATGGATTACTTCACTCCCGCAGTTGTCACTTTCTTCTGAGCCACAGAGATCTAATTTGCCAATTAATAGAGAGTGTATGTTTACCTAGATGTCACTTAAGCTCTTAGACAAGTAGAAATGTTTACAGTGTTCTACTTCTCTTTCAAGGATAGAGTGCTTAGTCAAACTTGGTTTTCTGGGAAAAACCAGAGATTAATAAACATTTAAAAATTACAGACTCAATGATCCTTCAGGATGCAAAGTAATACAATTACGGTTTCTTAAATGGCTCCATATTCCTATTCCTGAGACTACAGAATATAATCTCAGTTCTGTAAGATGTTTAAAATATATGTAAGTATATTAACATACATAACTTTTGAAATACATTTGCTTGATATTTTAAATTTTCTAATACTAAGCATAGATTAATTTTAAATTGTCATTTTGTTTCAGTGAATTTTTGCCTATTTTTAACACATAACGAGCACAATTTAACCTGAAATAAAGCTAGATAACATAGTATGGTATAATTGGAAAACACTTGTCTCATATAGATATAGCATCAATGTCTCTGAAGGCATTAATATAACTTCCCAAAATACCAAACCAGGGACCGTGGGAGAGCAGTGAGAAGACTGGTTCAATATAAAATTGATTTGTGGAATCCTTGAGTTCAGAGCAAGAGTTCCCCACTTGGTCTATAGATCCAATCTAGGTATTCCTGGACACTATATCCATAGTTCAGGCAGACCTCACTAGAAATCTAGCAATATAACCTTTGACCAAATTAATTCCAAGATGTTTTAAATATGGATCCACAAACAATGGTGCCAATGTGCTCCTGTGAGCCCTTAGACCTTCCCATACTATCCACTTTGCTGTGAAATGCTCAGCAGTTAGGTAAATAATGGATGGCATTTAATAAAAGCAAATCAAAGTGAACATTTTGAATTAATTTCCTACCCTAATATAGCAGCAGAGATTTAAAGCAAATGTTTAATTGTGCATTTCCTCTGGCCGATCTCATAGCATTAAAACAGTGCCTCCTACAAGTTCCTCACTCCCACCTGCCACCACTAACGCCGTAGTTGTGCAGGCATCACCCATGTGCATGTAGGTGCAGATTTAAAATATTCTGGAAGTTGGTGCTCTTCAATGTACTTTTCTATACACAAACAGGGAGTTAAGTCTAGGCAAAATCTGTATCTCTTAGGACATTTTGTCCTAAACATTTTCCTCACACTTTTAATCTTCTTCATAAAACTGCTTTATCAAATAATAGCAGTTAAATTCTTTAAAATAGCAGAAGATTTGAAGTTAATAAAAAACAGCATAAACAGCTCCTTGCTCCAAATTAATAAATATTGTTATGTTCCATCAGTGTAATTACAGCTTAAAAAATATAAATGGAGTGTCCAAAGCAGCTATGTAAATAATAAATATTATCTAAAAACAAAACACACTTTATTAGCTATTTAAGACTTTCTATTTCTTTTGACTAATAAAGTAAATAATTCAAATATTACATTTTAAGCTGAACCATAAATCCATCAAAGAGCTTATTTCCCCTAAATCCCAACTTCCAGAACATATGGGAAATTGCTTTAAGGTGAAGAAAGTTGTTGCCTTTATCACACTGTGCATCTAAATTCCCAAGATGATTGATTTAATGAGGTTTGCACATTAGAAGGCTTTTCCATTGTTACAATAAGAGGAAATCATGAGAAAGATTAATGCCCTCCGCATGGTGCCACCGTATTAAAATGTTTTTGAAATGTCTTCACTCCAGGAGCACTTCCTACACATACCAGTGCTCAGTAACGTCGGTCTCAGTGTAAAGAATTTATTAGTTATGGCTGATGAAGCTGTTGTGCTGGAAATAAACACCTGTGACATGCTTACTTTCAAGGAGCCACATAAATGCATCAGTTTCCAAACAAAATTTGATTTCATGGCTTGGTTACAAGAAGAATGCATATCTGAGGTACTTGCAAGTGAGGCCACCCACAGGTCTGCCCTGGTATCTGGGATCTTGTCACAAAACTGCAGTGTTAGCAAATGAGAAGCAAAGCCCGGCAGCCTCCCATCGCCTGGAAAACTGCTCACACTCAGAGCTTTACGGGGCATTCCTCTCAAGTGACAGAATGTTTTCTGCCCTCACCTCACCTCTCTTCTTCAAAGACATGGGAGAAAAGAAAACACTTCAAGCCACTTTTAACAAATAACTGAGATGGTGACATTCACATAAGTCACCCCTTCTTAATACCACTATGATTATATAAAAGAGGTGACTTCAGAGAATATTTTTTAAACCTAATTGTGTCATATACAATATGTAATCAATCATCCAAATAACAACATTAATTTAGCACCAAATCTATGCCAGGTATTGTGCTAAATGCTAGGTTATACATTCGAGACAATTTATCAACCCCCAAAAATATGATTTAATATTTCATCGCCACAAAGTAAAATAATAAAGTCCAAAGTATGTAGCCCATACAACAAGACAAGTTAGAAGTACCAAGAATCATATTGAAAAGCAACAGAACTGTGGCTGACACATACCAAAATGTGCATGGCATAGAAAGGTAATAGTTGGCACACATCAAATATTAAAGCAATAGCAAAGCATAGAAGCAGAAAGATTTCTATCCAACATCTTCATCTTATTCCCTAGTACTATGCATTTCTGCTTCTTTGCCTTTACTCATGGCCCCTGGGTCTCGAATGTTTTGTCTTCTCTCCATCTGTCCAAGGGATGCTTTCCTTAAAGACCCAGCTGAAACCCCACTTGCCCCATGGCAACTCCACACCCCAGTGACCTCACACTTCTAGAAACTCCTGCAGTTTTTATAATCTCTACCTCATACTTTGGCAAATACATGTTGTCCCATACTGCTTGCTATTGTTTCCCCTTGGTTAATTTCACAATCCTAGCTAGCTTGCAAGCTTACAGAGGATAGGACACAAGTCTTCTATAACTTTTGCCTCCCCACAATACTTACTGCAAGAGTGAGCACATTATTATTTGCATTTAATAAATACATGACAATTTTATTTATTCTAAGATGGCATGCTGCTAAAAGGACTTCATGATATAAAAATGTTGAGAAAGTATAGAACAGAATTATGTATTTATTCACCACTTTAAAAAATGAAAACAGGAAAATATATAGAAAACACAGATAATGAGGTACAAATAATAAATTGGCAAATGTTTAATTAGATCATTACTTTAAAATAGTAAAGATTAGAATCATGAAAAATCCAAAAGTAAACATAACAGGGATACATATTAATGTATGAGAATTCATAGCCTCTTTGACCTACTCCAAAAAGTCTAGCATTGCTTCCTGGGTATCCCTTCCCTTGCACTGGAAAGTTAAGATTTACTCAATAGATCATGAGACTATGGGACACAGAGGCAGAAGCAAAGAATCTATACACATGAGTCATTACGGAATCATTGGGGAGAGAATTTAAGGACAGGATAAAAAGATAAGCTATTTGGGCAGCTACTGGTGAGAGAGGAGGGAGTGAACACAAAGGCTGGGGTTCCAGTCCTACTCAGCTATTAGCCAGCAGAAAGATTTGGGAAAGGTATTTAAACTCTACAAATTACAGATTTTATATCTGTAAAATCAGTGTAATAAAACCTAGCACATTGGGTTGTTAGGAGGATTAAGTGAGTTCTTAGCTCATCATCAGCGCTAAGTAACTGGAGTAAATATAACTATGCTTTTAGCAAAAACAGGCTTTGGAATTTTGACTGATAATTATTTAGAAGGAAAAAAGTGCGTTTTATTCCTACTTGAAAATACGTTTCCTCTCAGAAATCAGTACCGAGGCCCGTTTTAAGAAGTGAACATTGTCAGAGTGGATCACTACACAAGAGACTCACCCAGTGCACTGCAGTGCAGAGTGGCCCAGGGGGCCCGGCAGACACTGAGCTTCCACATCTCTTTTCTCTCCATTTTGCACTGCACCCTTCTTCTTTTGGCCATTTCTTCAAGCATTCTTGACCTTTTCCTATCTAAATCTTACCTTTACCCTTTCCTCTTTTCCTATAGTGCTGTGAGTTCCCTTTTGTCCATCTTATTGCCTATACAGCTAGCTCCTGAGAACACAGAAATGAAAATAAGAAGAAAAGTATTGGTTCTTCTTTGTGTATGTAATAAGAGCCACATAAAATTGTCATTTTTGTAGGCAAAATTTACATATACAAAATATACAATATGTTAATAGCAGTATGTCTACGGCAGCATGTCTATCTACAAATATTATAAATACCTTCTATTGCTTATTGTTTTGAGTTTGTGAAAAGTGAAGGTAACTTAACTTGGGTAACATTGAAAAGTCATGTTCAAAGTGTGCTGAAATTTCAGTTGGTTTTGAACAGCCTTAAAACTTCCTTGAACTTGGCCAACATGTGACTGCAATTTGTAGCCAAACACTTTTTCAAAAGTGAGTCATAGAACATACATGAGTGTGGGTAGATATGCAGTTGGGGATCTTTGGTTGCAAGCAACAGAAGCCAACTCCGGATAATTTAAGCATCAAAAGTAATTCAAGAAAGACAAAGAATCATTCAGAGAATTTTTAAAAATCTGAACAATCTGGCCTTTGGAGGGAAAAAAGGACAACCTTAGGATCTTAAGAGCAAGAAACAATGTTCAGAATCTTTAGGAAGCTTCCAAAGAATGATAAAGCTCAATTTTTTCAATTAATAGTCTCTATTTTTAGGGGAATTTTAAGCCTATGGCAAAACTAGGGAAAGATACAGAAATTTATCATATACCCCTACCCCTGCATATGCATAGCCTCCCACGTTATCAATATTCCCCATCAGAATGGTGCATTTGTTAGAATCAATGAGCCTACACATACACATTATCACTCAGAGTCCGCAGCTTACATTAGGTTCATTTTTGGTGTTGTACATTCTATAGGTTTTGACAAAAATGGCATGTAACCATCATTATAGTGCCATACAAAGTAGCTTCACTGCCCTAAAAACCTTCTGTGTTTTACCTAGTCATCCTTCCCTCCACCTAATCCCCAGCAATCGCCCATCTTTTTGTCTCCAAATGTCTTTTTCAGAAAGTCATATAGTTGGAATCTTCAGTATTTGTCCTAAAACTTATCTAAACAAAAATAGAAATAATTTTCCTACCTCGCAGAGTAATGTATGCTTACATAAGTTAATAAAATAGAGAAGATTAGAACATGGCTTAGGGCATCATAATTCTCAATAAAAAGTAACAGACTGTTATTCTCCCACCTCCCAGCCTACAACTCTCACTAATTCTACTGTTATAGTGACCCCTTCTCCTTTCAGCTTGTATTTAAACCAGCCTCTCTGTACTATGATCTTGGCTTTCCTCCAAACTATGTTTTTTTGGTCCATCTCTCAGAAAATCAAAATAGAACACTGCTTTTGGTTGGACCTAATTTTCTTCCTGCCCACACACTGTCCCCATAATCAATCTCTTAGTCATATGTCTTCTGACATCAAATATGTGAGAATACCAATGAAGAACCTGACCCTAAATATTCAAGACCTCACCCTCATGTTGTACAGAAAAAAATATCACAGTACTTAGGAGGCATTGACTTGGTAGTGAAACCACAAGCCTTTGGGACTACAATATAGCTAACTTTGGATAAAAGTCTATATAATGGAAATTTGACTCATCTATGCTAAATATTATCTAGAAAGTGTTCTTTTTTGTTTAAACCTCATGGGGAGGCTTCAAATACTAATAATGTACCTTGGGAAGCAAGAGGTCTGTGGGACTCAAAATGGTCCCAGGGAATAATAAATCAGGCCATGGCATCATAAGTCAATGTCAGGCTATTGAAGGAGAGGGAAGTAACACATTAAGTTAGATTTGCTATTAAAAGTAGCAGTGGATTTGGTTGAGATATAAAAATAAAGATTCAAAGGAACTAAAAAGTACTCAGAGCACACAGGTAAAAGGTAAGGTTTATTTTAGTAAATTCAGTTAACTCGTTAGTGATCGGAAAACAAGGAGGTGGCAGTCACATACACATGGACAGTAATGTTCCATTGTGCATTGTGGTTGCCTACTCCCTAGCAACTTCTCTGCCTTTTCATTATAAAGAGCACCCAGTTCATTCAAATATAAGTTAGTTATGTTCTTCCCAAAAGATTGGGCTTCTACTCAACTCCAAGTTAGGCTTGTTTGGTCCAGGTCACTCATGGTAATTCTATTTCTCTTGAAAATGATTACTTTAGGAATCAACATGTGTTGCCAAAGTGGCCAATAAGAAGAAAGGAGGAACTTCTGAAGACAGATATGCTTATTTTATCACTCTTTAAAAAGGCCAGAGAAAAATAAAAAATAAAATAAAATAAAGGAAGTATCAAGCATTTATTTTCTCTTTCCTATATTTTGAGTAACCAGAGAGTTGATGAGGAAAAATTCTTCTTTATTCAAGAATTCCAACTAATAAATGCAACCCTTAAGAGAATAATTTATCTAGATAAGAAGCATCAATAGATACCAAAATATTATGCAGAAGTTTACGTGGAACTTTACAAAAAATCGATCTTATTGATAACTGCTGAATCCACTGATAAATCTTAATATCACTGAAAGTAGAACAACCAGAACATTAACTGTCCTCTGATTTGAAAGTTTAAGTACACAGTACCACTTATAAAATATCCTTGCAAAACAAAAGTCAATTTGAATCTATTCAGGTCCCTATATTTAAATCTCTACTTTGAAAGTAGAGAAAGAAGACTAAGTTAAATGCATCAGAAGGAAGCGATCATTCTGACCAGTGTGGCTCAGCCGGTTGAGCCTCATCCCACAAAGCAAAAGGTTGCCATTTCGATTCTCAGTCAGGGCACATGCCTGGGTTGTGGGCCAGTGCTCAGATGGGGCACATGCAAGAGGCAATTACACATCGATGTTTCTCTCCCTCTCTTTCTCCCTCCCTCCCCCATCTCTAAAAATAAATAAATAAAATACTTTTTTAAAAAAGGGAGCAGTTGGCCAAATCCAGACTATGGATATTGTACAGTATAAATGACTCTCTTTCTCCAACAAAACAAATGGAGAGGAATTGTTATATATTAAAAGACACTTAGAGAACTGTAACAACCAAATGCAATGTATGGGCCTAGTTCAGAATCTTTTTTATTAAATAGTTGGGGAAAATTGAATATAGATTAGTGTGCAAATGATTTTAAGGCATTATTATTACTTTTATATGTGATAAAGTATTATGTTTATGATTATATTATAAAGTCCATATTTACTAAATGCATACTAAAATATTTACAGTATAAAGTGTGTGATTTTTGTTTTAATATATTCAAGCACAAAAAAGTAGAGGAAGGGAATAAATGATAGGCATATGTTGATAATTCTTGAATCTGGGTGAAGAGTGTATACTTCAACTTTCCCAAAATTGAAAGATTTTAGATATGTGGGGATAATCTGACATCAGAAGAGATGCACCCTTTCACCATTTCCAGCTTCTGTACATCACTGTGAACCTGACAGGGCAACTCTTCCAATGACAGAGCAGAGAAAGGGAAAGAAATCCAGTCACTGCCAACATCATGGAACCGCAGGAGGAACCAGCCAAGAAACCATTCTTCTCTGATTTTCTGTCAGGTAACAAATGCTTTATTTTTTCATCCAGTTTTAAGATGGGTTTTTCTATCACTTGCAACCAAAATTATCCTAACTGACACAATGTTATGTAAAATTATTTTATTGCTATCTTTAAATGATTTATTTTTAATTAAACAAGTAATTACATCCTCATTGAAAAATAACAATAGAAAAGGGTGCAGGGCACAGGGTTATTGCCCTTCATGTCCCCCATCTCGCACTCCTGATAAGATGCAACCACTATTAACTCACTTCAATTTAAACGATATTGGAGTTTCTGCACCCACAATTGCCCAGATGACATCATTTATGAGTACTCATTTATGAGTCTGTATGCCTATGTATCTCTGTGTATCTGCCTATAGGACCTAATCCTTTGGAGTTAAAGAATTTGTCTTTTCATTCACCTATAATATTCTCCACAAATGACTAACATAGTACTAAACTTTCACCAGGCACTCAGTAAACACTTGTTTGTGGGTGATACTGATGTTAAGAAGAATAGCTAGGCTCGGAAGAATCATTTCCAAATGGCACACAAACCAAACTCCAAGCCTGCAAATGCAATATTATACCATCCCCACCTCCACAGAAAATAACAATAGATCACAACCAAAGACACCAGCAGGTGTGCTACATGCAAATGGCAAGCGTGGAAACTGAAGTGACTGACATTCTAAAGACATTTTCCAGCAAGATAAATTGTCAAAGCTGAGAACATTTGAACAGCAGGGCACAGCAAAGAAGCATTACATCTTCACATTTCAAGTCATTTGGCTGTGCACAGCAGAGTTACTTATAAAACTTAGTAAAGAGAAATCTACATTAACTGTTGAGCCATCCACAGGACTGCATTTGGTAAGTAGAGAGGGCATATGTGCCCATCTGTTCCGGATCTAGCTACCTTCCCAACCTTCCCGCTCATGTCATTTTTAGAATGTAAACATTTTGAATGTAGGGAGGAACTGGGTTCTGTGGTATGTTCTGAACAGTTTCCAGCAATTTGAGCACTTAGAACATTTTTAAGGAATAACAACATTTTGCATTGGACTGGAGGGAATAGAACTTCCCCTTCATTTGCTAAAATGAGAATATCTTTTATTCACCAAAAGCTGTTCTTTGGCTGACCAATTTAGTAAAAGAATAAAGAACTCTTCCTTTCACGTTTAGAAGAGACCTGTTCTTAAACAATGAAATGGGAATGCAACGAGACATGCAACAGCAGACACTCTGAACAAAAAAGATAGTTTCAGAACATTCTACTGGACCCAGACAGGGGCCATGCTTTGGGAGGCCCACGGTCTCCAGAGGAGGTATAGAAGAAAATTCTGCAAGATTAGGCCAGACATTTCTAAAATGACAAAAAAATGTTTGATTCCATGTGCTTAAGTTTCAAAAAGGTGGAGGGTGTGGTGTCTGTTAGAATCTTTAAGTAATAGTAATCTGTTTCTTAAAAAGAAAATAAAAAATGTGTTGATCCTAATTGGAATTTATCTTATAGATATCATTGCTCAAGTGCGAAATGTGTGTAAAAATAAGGTCATTGTGTACTGTAATTGTGAAATACTGGAAACAATATAAATATCCACTAATAGGGGACCAGTTGTGCCACTTGCACATCGATACAGTAGAATAACAGGCAGCTGTGAAAAAAGAATGAAAAAGTACTCTACATAGCTATGGAAAGATCTGAGTAATACATTGCTAAGGTTAAATAAATACAGAATAGTGTATATAATATTATGCCAATTTTATAATAAAAAGACAAATATCTACATTTGTAGCAAGTATATGATGAGGTCTGTCTGGAAAAAGTCCAGCCATTGTTAATATAACAAGAATGGTTTGTGTGATATCAATGTAACCTGGAAGCCAAAGACAGTGGACTGAAATATATGTGCTTGAACAAGGACAACTTCACTGTACTAGTCAGTGAGGGCAGTAGATGCCATTGAGTGAGCATGTGAACTGTGTGGCTGCCGCTTTCAAAATGACTGGATGAGTAGAGCAACAAATCTGCACCAAATTTTGTGTTACTCCTAAACATCCCTTCACACAGAACTGTTTAGATGATTCAGAAGGCTTTCTGGGATGATGTAATGAGTACAGAGCAAATAAAATTGTGGTGCAAATGTTTCAAAGATGGTCGAGAAGAAGGTATAGCAAAGTCACAGCAACATCAAGACCACATTAACTATATTTTTTGATTGGGAAGGTGTTGTCCATCACAAGTATGTCCCTCCAGGCCAAACAATTAATAAGGAGTACTACCTCAATGTTCTTCATAGGTTGAGTGATGCAATACAACAAAAATGGCCATAGCCATGGGCAACTGATGATTAGCAGCTTCATCACAACAACGCGCCTGCTCATGTATCATGTCTCGTGAAGAGTTCACTGGAGAAACATCAAATCACCCAGGTGACTAAGCCCCCCGACAGCCCAGATTTGGCACCCTGTTACTTCTGATTTTTCCCAAAACTAAAATCATCTTTGAAAGGGAAGAGATATCAGACAGTTGACGAGATTCAGGAAAATAGGACAGGACAGCTAATGGTGATTGGGAGAACTCTGTGAGGTCCCAAGGTGCCTATTTGAAGGGGAATGAGGTGTCATTGTCTTATGTATAATGTTTCTTGTATCTTCTTCAATAAATGTCTCTATTTTTCATGTTACATGGCTGGATACCTTCTGGAGAGACCTTGTATGCATTAACAAAATTCTATAAGGGCCTATTTCACTGTAGCCACCTGGCAGGAGTGGGAACTGAGCAGGTGCAAGATAAGAATTGGAGGAATACTTTTCATTGTGTAGTTTATCACAGTTTCTCGATTTTGAATCTTATGACTCTTAAAAATATTTTAAGTTCCTTTTTAACATGTATTAAAACTTAAAATCAATTCATCAGGCCAACTTTCTTCCTTAGGATGATATTTTAAAATGCATTCTTCTTTCTTAGTATTGCGAGAGGAAGGCCATGCTGTCTGCCCTGACTGCCTCAAAAAATAAAAAATAAAGTAAAAATTGGAGCAGGTAAAAGGATGTAAGTGAACAACACACTATTTTTCCCTAGACAGCTGATAACCTGAATATATAAATATTTGAAACGGTGAGTTGCTAATGTAAAATGAAAGATGTAACCTCAGGGGTAGAACTGAATTCCCAAGGGAATGACTACAATTTAGAGAGAGAAAAATACATATAGTCAGACTAATGCTAAAACCTCAATTGTGTCCACAGAGACTGTAAACAAGAAGCCTAGGTGAGTGACAAACATTATAAGATCTTCCCCAATGAATGCTAGTTTCTATGCCCCACTCCATTCACGTCAATAACAGTTATATTTATGGAATATATAGAGAGGGACTCACCCAAAGGCCCTATTACCAAAGAAAACAAAACTGTGGGATAAAGGACAGCTCTGCCCATCGCCCCTGGTGGAAACAAATTGTTGAGAATACAATCCAGTCAAAGAATGAGTGCCTAAAGGCCACTGTTAAAAGTTTTAACCCAATTCATAAGACCTTTTGTTATATATTTATTTTCTGTTATTTCTCAATTGTTTTGAAAATAAGCACCCACATAGTAGGGGAAATAAAAGTTATGTTAAATTCTCTGCAAAGGCAATAGAACCCTTTTCAGTAATATCATAAAACAGACCAAAAAAAAAATCAAGTACTATTCTTGCCTTCATTTCACTTTCTTTCCTCATTAAAAATATTTTTAAAGAAAATGGCCACTGATTTCTAGTGTTGATTAAATGAGAAATAAGCTAATATATTACTAAAATATGCAATGAACATAAATAATAAACTAGTTAACATTATTATATCTGCTATTTAATTTATGGACACTAATTATAAATGTAGATCAATATAATGTAGGCATAATGTTTTCCTCTAGTAATAATTCCACATTGTGATCCACATAAAAGTCTTTCATTTGAAAATGAAGCCACTTTTTTTTAAATCAGGGAAAATATACTTGGGAAGATTGGAGCCTCCCCAAATAACCCACAGAAGCATAAACTTGAGTTTATAATCTGGGTGTCATTTCAACTCAGCGTTTGTGATATATCAGATATATGAAAACCAAGGGTGAAAAACAAGGGGAAAATACATCTCAACAAATTCTTATTATATGATGTTTCATTTCTACATATGATTTTTGTTTGTTTTACATAAATGGTCATTCCTAAAATTCAAACACAGTATAAACACAGTATATCATAGATGACACTATTTCATTTGTCTAACATTAAAATTTATACCCAAGTTGCTACTTAATAAATTATGAAAGACCCTATTTAACAATTCGAGTATGCTGTACTGTGACCAAAAATATAAAAAATAAAAAATCCAAATGCAAAAGTAAAAAAAAAAATCTCTGAAGGACTGAAAGGCTGTTGGAGGCTTTTAGTAATAGAGTGGATTTCGTCTTCAACAATCCTTGGCAGATAATCATTCACACTGAATATTCGGGTATGCACATTCAGTTCCTTGTTGAATAGTTCTAATTCTTATTGGAAAGGTTCTCCTTGTTCCAAGAACTAGCCTCCACACCTTATATCAATTATTCCAAAGCAAACAAAAAAAGTCTCTTTCCCCGACATGGCAACCTTTCAAATATTCAAACACGGCTGCCATGTACCCAGGTTCTTTTTGGTTCCAAACCAAACATCCCCACGTCATTCAAGTGTTTTCTTATAACACCCTTTCCAGACTCTCCACCTTCCACCTTCCCTGTTTCTCCTTGACAGTCTCATACATCAATGTCCCCCTTTGAGTGTGACACCTAGAACTGAATATAAGTTTGGTCTAACCAGCAGAGGTTGACCCTGGAAAAGTGTCTTTTAACGTGGATAATGCCATGCTTCAGCTAATACAGCCTACAACTGTATGCCTTAGCAGTCACAGAACATTTTTTTATCTCATATTGCACTTAGGGTTAACCATAAGGCTAAGACCTTTTCAATATTATAGTTTCTGATTGTTATATTATGTTAATAATCACAGAACTTTACATTAATATCTGCAAGATTTTATATGATTGATTTTAGTCAATCTTTCCAATGAGTACTGATCCTGTCATCCAATATATTCACTATACCTCAAAATTTATGTTAATTGTGATTTTTATAAACTTGGTTAACATTTTCAAGGCCATAAAAAGAATGTTTAATAGGCAGACTAGAGCATTATGAAACTGCACTACAGAAAGCCTTAAAAACTGACATTGGTGCATTAACCAAATTTTTTTGCATTAGGTGCACAATCATATACAATTTCAGTGAATTGTGTATCACCAATTCTACGTTTTATCACTTGTTCAAAAAGTATTTGAAGAGAGGTAGTCAAGTGATCATGTCACTCTATGGCACTATATAATGGAATACTGCTGACCCATTCATTTAACAATCCACAAAATAAATGTAAATAGCATTACTTAGGAAGGACTTTTGCTGGTGAACACATGCTGCCACCCAGAGATTGTATTTCACATTTCTATGTACCACGTTCCAATTTATTTCCTCACACATACACACATAAAAAATACTTACACACACATAGAATCATACTATTTGGATTTCAACTGTTATGAAGAGTGAAATTTTTAAAAGCTTAAATACTAATGAAATTATTAAGAGTGGTCAAAGGAAGAAACAGAAATCTGGTATGATTACTCAGTTCCAGAAGAATCTGGATATATTCCTAAAGAGATGAGTTCTATCAAGTTCTATCTCCAGTATAGTAACACCATAAGATATTCTGGAGAAGACGAATTTCTCTTAAACATATATCTTATTGATGTTCCCAAAGTTGCATGTATATTTGTTTTTAAGTGGTTTTTCTTTCTGTCAACATCTGTTACCTTTCCAGCAAGCAGAGGAAGAGTACAGCAGCAAAGTACTCTTCCCTAGCTATGGTGGTATCTATTGCAAGCAAATGAATGAACTAATAAGTAAAAGAAAGGTGGGGGAGAGGAGAGAGCAGTGAGAACCTTGTCTAACAAGTGGACCTTGCAACTTTCTTTATTACATGCTTTACTTAAGATGTTGAACGTGGGAAGAAGGGGGCCACAGTGACAATGGGAATGAAGAACTTGAAATGATACCACCCAAATCTGTCACACAAGTTCTAGAATAGACTTCACTAATATATTCCAAAATAATTTTCAATTTTCAATAGGGAAAAACAAACCAGTCTGTGGACTAACACAGAAACATAACAAGCCATTAAGAGATAGCAGTCTCTCTACATGCAATATTTTGGAAGGCTTAATTAGAATAATCTGAGACTCCATCAACCTGGTTCATGTGAGTTGCCCACCCTGGCTATTACTTGAGTCTCTGCCCCATCCAACTTACAGGTGCACTTGTCTGCAATAGACCACACTACTAAAACAGGGACTCAAAGCACCCCTAAGTAATACATAGAAACAAACACAGGTAGGCTGCCAAAATGAGGAGACAAAGAAATATGGCCCAAATGAAAGAACAGAACTCTAGAAAAAGAACTAAACAAGATGGAGATAAGCAATCTGTCAAAATGCAGAGTTCAGAACACTGGTTATTAGGATGCTCCAGGAACTCATTGGTTACTTCAACAATATTAAAAAAGACCCAGGCAGAAATGAAGGTTACACTAGGTGAAATAATGAAAAATTTACAGGGAATCAACAGTGGAGTGGATGAATCTGAGAATGAAACCAATGATTTGGAAAATAAGGAAGAATAAGACATTCAATCAGAACAGCAAGGAGAAAAAATAATTCAAAACAAAAAAAACGAGGATAGGCTAAGGAGCTTCTGGGACAATTTCAAATGGACCAATATCTGCCTCATAGGGGTGCTGGAAGGAAAAGAGAAAGAGCAAGGAATGGAAAACTTATTTGAAAAAATAATGAAAGAAAACTTCCTTAATTTGGCGAAAGAAATAGACATACAAGTTCAGAAAGCACTTAGAGTCCCAAACAAGTTGGTCCTAAAAGGACCACACCAGACACATCATAATTAAAATGCCAAAGATTAAAGATAAAGAGAGAATCCTAAAAGCAACAAGAGAAAAGCAGAGAGTTACCTACAAAGGAGTTCCCTTAAGACTGTCAGCTGATTTTTCAAAAGAAACCTTGCAGGCAAGAAGGGACTGGCAAGAAGTGTTCAAAGTAATGAAAAGCAAGGACCTACAACCTAGATTTCTCTATCCAGCAAAGCTATCATTTAAAATGAAGGGACAGATAAAGTGCTTCCCAGACAAGGTAAAACTAAAGGAGTTCCTCATCACCAAGCCATTATTATATGAAACGTTAAAGGGATCTATTTAAAAAAATATATCAAAACTATGAATATTAAAATGGCAATAAATTCATAACTATCAACAATTGAATCTAAAAAAAACTAAGAAAACATAACAGAAACAGAATCATAGATATGGAACTCATTTGGAGGGTTACCCATTAGGAGGGGGTAAGGGGTAGAATGGGGGAAAGGTGCAGGGATTAAAAAGTACAAATTGGTAGGTACAGAATAGGTAGGGGGATGTTAAGAACAGTATATGAAATGGAGTAAGCAAAGAACTTATATGCATGACCCATGGACATGAACTAAGGAGGCAAGGAATTGTTGGAGGGAATGGGGGTTACTGGGTGGAAGGAGGCAAACAGGAAAATTGGGACAGCTGTAATAGTATAATCAATAAAATATATATCAAAAATAAATAAAATGAAATTATAATAATATAAATTATTTCTTCAATTATTTAAAAATATTATTTTCATAAAAGATGGTTCTAATAAAAAAAAATTTTTCCAATGGACCAAATAAACTTGAGATTAATAGATTTCTAGAAAAAACTAATTGAGTTGATGTAACCATATAAGAAAACACCAGTTATGACCAGGCAGAGAGAGATTATCTGGTTTAATGTGCTATTTCTGGTTATAGGACAATCCAAACTTTTTAAAAACATTTTCAATTTTTGAGTTGTTTATTCTATAAGATTTCTTATTAATGTACATTATTTTCTTGGATCCTTTCTCTTGACATTAAGAAAGTCTGGCTGTGCTTTAACTCACACTGCTCTGCCAGCCACAAAGTTGAAGGTCAATATGTGTTTCCTCCTCCTCCTTCTTATTTAAGATTGTAAGCATTAGAATTTTTTATTCCTTTTAGTTGTTGTTTTGTGCCACCTTGGGTATAGCTGAGATGTCACCATGTAACAGAGGAGGATGTTTCTTCTTGGTGTAACTGTCCCCATGACTTCATCTAAGCATGACATTTTCTTAGTCCAGGGATGGGTTGGGAGGAGGGTCAGTGCAGTGGTACCTGGAGCCACGTGGGCTCTAAAATCTGCATCCTTGAAGCTGGAGAAATTGTCATTCAAAACTGTAAGCAACTTTATGCCCTCAAAGATGTGAAAATCATATGCCATTTTTCCTTTTCACCTTTTCCACTGTGGGAAAATACCACAATGAGTCCCTTGGTTATACCAATGTAAAGTTGCAATGTTTGGGAAGCTGTGGCTTGGGGAAATAAACTGTTCACTGAGATCACAGAAAAGGCTGAGTTTGACTTCTTCAGACTCTTTTCTTTAGAAAATTTTTTTCAAATCTGTGTTTTCATTGCAGCATAACTGCAAACTGTTGCTTTCATTGTGGATGAGGAAGTGATAAGTCCAATTATTGCTCACAGAACAGCAGGAACTAAGACTTAGAACTGCCAAAAAGATATCTGATAGTATAATGGTTTTAAAAATATAAAAATGCACTGGAGTCAGAATCTCTGGGGATGGAGCCTGCACATCTGTATTTTTAGAAAGCTCCATAGATGCTTCTGAAGCACAGTCAGGTCTGAGAAGCCTTCTACTACACTGGATTATAGAAAACTACCTCATAGACTAATTGAAGATTAAATAACCCAGACTTGGAAAATAATCTGATGTTGGACTATTATGACGTTGTGTGATTGTTTGGGACAAAGACACACTAGGAATGTTCTAAGTCTAGAGTTTCCCTGGAAAGAAGGAGAAGGGGGGAAGATCCTGGGACAAGAGAGGCCAACTGAGATACCACGTGTGAGACTGAAGTGGTGAAAATTTCTCTGCTCATGTTGGAATTTATAATTGAGAATAAAAGACCATGGAGCATCAAGACACACTAGCAAGTGTTTCTGACTATGGGAAAAGCAGAACTTCATTTGTGGAAGCAGACCAGGAACTGGACTAGAAAGTTCATGGGGATGGTGGGTGCCAATAGGAACATGAACAAGCCACTGACAACTTTACCTACGCTCAGATTACACGTGTGTGGAGTACTCAAAAAATTGTCTAGTTACCCTTCTATTTCTCATTTTCTGTGTGCTGGAGTTTGCTAAATTTGGTTCTGCACTAAGGAACAAAGATCATTTCATTTAAGATACAAATCTTTACTAGTTCAAAGTATCTTTTGTCTCTGGTACAAATGGATCAGAAACATTTTACCTGACATCTCTTGGCATTTGATGCCTTCTCCATCAGTGACTCAACGTGAAACCTGAATGCTTGCACAAGCTCCAGGCTCTGACAGAGGCAAATACGTTGCAGCAACAGTGGCTGCTACCTTGTTCAGATTCACAGGGACAACGCAGATTCACACATACAATGGAGATGGCTTTGCAGTCACCTAGCATTCAGTGATGAGGCTACATTTCATGTAAGTGAAAATGTATAACCATAATATCTGGAATAGGGCATGAAAAACTAACATGTTGCAAAGAAACATATGCAGAAGTTATAATATTTAGTGACTTCTGTGCCATATAATGCATGAGGATCTTTGGATCCTTTTTCTGCTGATGGAGTGCATGACTGAATGTGCTGATACCATGGATTTTCACGTGGCTACACGAAGACTCTAACAATTTGTACAGATATATTCATAAAATGCCTATCAGAAGAAAAAAAGAAAAACTCACCTTTTATATTGTTACATGTTGCCAAATTCCTTCCAGAGAAGTTGTCCCATTTTACAAGCCCTCCCCACAGCAATGTAAGAAAACGCCTATTTCCGAGGTTTACTAACAGAGTACATTCCCAAACTTTTGGGAGCTGATGATCTGATAGATGAGAAATGGACCTTGGTGCCATTTTAACCTACCTTTTACTTGTCATGAGTGGGGCTGAGCATCTTCTCATATGTATAGGGATCATATATATTTTTTTCCTGTTGTGTCTGTTCATGCTCTTTGCTTATTTTTCTAGTAGGTTGCTGTTCTTTTTCTTCTCAATTTCTAAGATTGGTATATTCTCAAAATTAGCTTATGATTTTAATACAAGTTCAATAAGGATGCCAAGTTTGGAGGGGAAGGATTGAAAACAAGTGCTGGATTTTTGGACACTTCTTGCTTGTTTATTTTTTTTCTATGAACTTGAGAAACACTTGGGTTTGCTTTAAATATATAGAACAACTTATAAGATTTGCATATTTCTCGTTAAGTTTTATCTAGGTACCACAGTTTATCTTTTTTGCTACTGTTGTAAATGGGGTACTGTCTTCAAATATATCTTCTAACTTGTTTTTTGTCTATTAAGGCTATTTATTTGTGTATGTTAAATTAGGATCCTGTTACCGAGCTTTGTATGCAATTGTTTTTTAATACAGTCTCTTGAAATTTTCCA
>VMDR010007560.1:0-40014 GCA_007922815.1 Macrotus californicus
GCATGCTGGGGGGCGGTGCTCAGCACATCAGCAATGTAGGCTCGCAGATGACAGAAATCATCTTCTGTGTCTGCGGAAGAGATTTCTCATGCTGAGGAGATGGGACTGAGCAGGACTGGGCTTCGGCGGGGAGAAAGGGTGTCAGGGGCTGGGAGACATAGGCCAGTGTGCAAAGGATCTATCCCCCCAGAGGAGCGCAAGCTGGGGAGGCCTTTGCTGCTGGGAACACTTACCGCCTGGGCTTCCCTGGTCTCCGCTGGCCCAGCGTCTCCTCGGGGCAGGCAGGAGGTAGCAGCGGGCTTGCCGCCCTTTTAACAGCTCCCGAACCCTGGGGTATTTGCCAGATTTCTGAGAGATGGATGAAGAGATCTCTGAGCTAGCGGTCCAGCCCCACTCCTAGCTTATCTACAGGATCCCTCACCTCGACCTGTCCACCCACTCCTGCACCTCTCCCTCTGCACACTCACCTGGAGGACATCACCCACATACCCCTGCCCTGCCTTGTTGGGATGGAATGAGTCACGAACTAAGAGATCCAGGTGCTGGAAGAGAAGAGGTCCTGACACCAGCAGCTGGGGGACAGGGTGTCTGGGTCTGAATGACGGGTCCAGAAATAGGCATCTCACCTGTATTGGCACCATCCCATAATGCCTGCCCATCACCTCGGCCACATGGACAAACATCTAGAGGCAGGACAACGAGGGTCACAGGTAGGCCTCTTCAGGGTCAACGCCTCCCCTCTGCACCAGGCCCACTGTGCAACCCAGCTCCCAGCTCCCAGCTCCAGGCCTCTCCAGCCTCCCGCCAACCAGGTGTCTGCGCTGCAAACTCTACCTCACACCCACCAACCCAGCCATGGGATCCTAGGTCAGAACTGGAAAGCACCTCATTCTGGCTTAGTCCAGTCCTCTAGCCTTATGGTCAAGGCAGGGATGGGGACACCCCAACATCAGATGTCTCCTCACCTCCAGATATTCTAAGTCTGTGTCCTTCAGGTCCTGGGAAGTGTTGAGGATCTGGAACCAAGGAGAACAAGATGGAAGAAGGTCTGCAAAGGCAAAGAGATCCTGGGAAGATCCCAGTGAGGAAGAAGCTCACCAGCTGGCTGTGAGTCTTGGGACCTTGGAAAGCCCAGCCAGGGGTCTCCACAGCCTGCAGAGCAGCTGGCTGTGAGGGATGGAAGGCAGGCTAGGGAGTGATCCTGCAGAGCTTCAGCTGCCCACCCCCCGCTACCCCCACCCTCGAACTTCCACCCACCTTTAGAACAAGCGATGTTCCCACCTTCACCATCTGGGGGCATCCTTCCTTTGCAGGGGCACCCCCAGAATCTGCAGGGACCCTGGACACAAAAGCCTTCGGAGATACAGTGACCGCCCCCTGTGCTCTCAGGGCTAGACCCAGCCGAGATGCCCCAGGTTTGCAAACAGCTGAGCTGGAGCAGGACACCAGATCACAGCGCCCCCACCTGGTAGGAGCTCAGCATCATGGTGAGCGCACAGAGCTTGGTCCTTGTTTCCCGGCTCAGTTCAGGGCTCATAGCGTCCCCCGTGTCCACCAGAAACACAGCCACCTGTGCGGCGGCAGGAGACGAACCGAGGGGTCAAGCCTGCCTCAGTACCTCTGGCCACCCCGTCTTCTTGTCCTTGCCCTAGGGCTCTCATTGCCATCCCCTCCCCTTTGCCCATCTCTGCTGTCTCTTCCCCTCCTCCTCCCTGACCCACTCTTGACTCCCCCCGCCCTTCTTCCCCTCACCTTCCTCCCCTCCTTCCCCAGCAGGAAGGGGTGGCTCCACATCCAAATGCCCCTGCTGAGGCTGCTGGCGCCCCATCGGGGCCCCTGCAGGGAGGCCCCTCCTCTCAGCCAGTCGCCTTTGCTGGACTCCTGCAGGGCAGAGAACATCGGTGGATGCATCCAGTCCCCATTCCGCTCCCAAAGCCAGGCTGGGACCCCTCACCTGCCCCAGCCCCTGCGCGAGCTCGCCCTCACCAGGCCCGGCAGCCCCTGGAGCAGGCAGTCGAGGAGGAAGGTTTTTCCTGAATGCTGCTCCCCCAGCACCGCAAGGAGGCAGACAGGGGTATCCCTGGCTAGGGGGTGCTTCAGGCAGCGGTTGATGGCCCCCATCCGCAGGATGAGGCCTCCGGAGGCGCTGATGCGCACCAGCAGCAGGGGCTCGGTCCTCGCGGCACAGGCCTCCTGGCCGGAGAGAAAAGGGTCCTTCAGGCTCCCGGCGGTGCCAGTGGGTCCCTAAATCGGGAGTGTGTCCGGCCCCGAGCTCCCTTTCTCACACTGGCATACCGGGATGGGGCCAGAGCTACACGCGCCCCTTGGATCAGACCGGGTCTCCCCACGCCGCCCTCGCCCCGCCTGGAGGAGGCCTGGTACCAGACCTGCGTGGCGGAGGGCGGCGGCCCCCGTAGCAGGCCCTTCATCTTGTCGCGCAGACCGCGGAGGCCCTTCTTGCGCGCGCACGCCTCGCGGCACTCGGGGCAGCGGGGCCGTTCGCCGCCGGGCGGGCGGTGCGTGCTGAAGCACCGAGCGCAGAAGTCGTGGCCGCAGTCCAACGAGACCGGCTCGCGCAGCCGCTCCAGACAGATGCCGCAGGCGGGGGGCTCGCGAGGCGCCACGGGCCGGGACCCCAGGCCTAGCTCCAACTTGGGGAATGGTGTGTGGGACCTGTAGGGCAGCACGGGTCGTTTGAGAGCAGCATGTGGGGTGCAGGGTGTACAGGCCAGGAATTGAGCCGGCAGGCTATGCCTAGGGAAGCCACGTTCTGCCTGCTCTGCCCATTCCTCGCTGGCTTGCATCACAGAGCCTGGGGACCCCAGCGTGGGGGCAGCAGAGCCTGGGGAGAGGAACCCGGGGTGGGACGCAGCCTGGAACGGATGAAATTTGGCTCTGCCATACCACCAAGTACAACCGTGGGCAAGTTTCTCCCCCAATCCAGGTTCCAGTTTCCTAATTGTCTAGAGGAGAGGGGAGCAGCGCCTGGCTCGTGGGGCTGATGGAGTGACCTGAGGAGGTGGTTCGTGCCAGGCGCTAGACAGGTGCTGTGCATGCACACTGCCCTGCGTCTGGCACAAATACTTGTGAAAGCCCTCACCCACGTCCTCCTGCTGCCAGGGATTCCTCAAGGAGTTACTGACCCGGCTGGACAGCTTAATGAGTGATCCCTTCTGCAGCCTCCTACAGAGGTTTAAACACACCGGAGGTGGGGCTGCAAGGAGACCGTGGGAGCCCCCTGGTGGTGGGGCAGAAGGCTCTGGTCCTTATAAGATTCTTGCCACTCTCCCACTCTGAGCTGGAATTGGCCTCCTAGCAGCACTCACCCAATTTCTCTATTCCCACCCCCCTCCAATCCTGGCAGATCCAGCCTTGAGCTCCCTTCCCTGGGATAGCCTCAGCCTCCTGTTCCTGGACCAGGCAACCTACAAGGCCCATTGCACAGGTCCTGCCCTCAGGCCCTGCCACTTACCAACTGTTGCTGTGGTTTCCCATGAAGCTCTGCTTTCTCTCCTTGGAGAGGAAATTTGGGGAAAAAAATAACAACAAAAAACGTCATTTTGAAAAGAACCCAGATGTCTGTCTTCATCTTGGGTTTTAGCAGCCTCTCACCCCCATATGCACACCCACCCATCCCCAGGCAGCCTCTTCCCACCCCCACCCCTTTCCCCAAATCTGAGAAGACTTGCCTGTTTGCCAAACCAGTGACAAAAGGAGATAATGGACAAGGCAGACCGGGGCATGGGAGGCTGGCGGTGGGGAGCCCGTCCACAGCTGAGGGTGGAGGCCCTGGGGGCCCTTCAGCAGCAGGAAGACTGCAAGGGCTGCTGAGCTGTGACAGGTGGAGGGTGTGGGGGGATGGTCTCCCCTGAGCAGCCAACTCGTCAGAGCTGAAAAATCGATGTGACAGTCGGGAAAGAGGAGGCTGCCTCTGGACTCACCCCAGGGGGAGGAGACAGGACTGCAGGAACCAGGGCTCTGGAGGAGGGAGGGACAGAGCCAGGCTCAGAATCCCTGGCAGAGGCTGGGATGCAGGCAAGCTGAAGTGGTGAGTCACCATGGAGACGGGAAGAGATAAGAACAGGGAGGGGGAGGGTGCTTGCGCCATACACACTCAAAGCTCCAGTTATGAAGTATTTCCAGATGGCGACTACAGAGCACTGCCCCCTGGGTACAGGGTCCTCTGCAGACTGGCCGAGTGATGACAGTGGTCACACACCCAAGAGGCCAGCCCTGGTCACTCTGGCTGCTGCATGGACAACAGGTTAGGAGGACAGGGCTGGAGGTGGGCAGGAGGCCAGGCTATAGAGAAGAGCCCTAACCCAGGCCTGGGCATGTGAGGGGGCCTCACCATGAGAGGCTGGCAGAAGGGAGGGTGGGAGCAACCCCACACCCAGGGCTGGCTGCTGGAGAAAGGCCTGGACCTGCCCTTCACTCTTGGGGCCCCTCCTGGGCTCTGGGGAGCAGCGCTTGTCCAGGGAGGCTGGCTCTAGAGGTCAGGCATGGACGGCCCCATTATATCCACTGGGCTCCTCAGGCTTGTGAGCCCTTCTAGTCTCTGGGGGTGATTGAAACTCAATGAGAAAACAAGAGTCTCCAAACTACAAAAAGAAAACTTCAAAGTCAAAAGTAATACCTCTTAATTCAGTGTCAGCTACCCCTCATATGTTGTCATCCGGTGAACTCAGTGTCAAATCACAAGTCAACAAATGTTTACTGAGCACCTACCAGGTGCCAAGCACTGAACGAGGTTCTGGGATTTCAGGACCTAGCTGTTAAGTGTTTATACACAATAGTAAGTAATTCGTTCTTATCAAACTCAACATTGTAAAGATTATTTAAATATTCTTTTATATTTTTTTAAAGATTTTATTTATTTATTTTTAGAGAGAGGGGAAAGGGAGGGAGAAAGAGAGGGAGAGAAACATCAGTGTGTGGTTGCCTCTCGTGCACCCGCAACTAGAGATCTGGCCTACAATCCAGGCACGTGCCCTGACTGGGAATCGAACCAGCGACTGGTTCGCAGGCTGACACTCAATCCATTGAGCCACACCAGCCAGGGCTAAATTCTCTTTTAAAAATTCATGGGAAAAATGAGGGCTATGGGCAACACTTGTTTTGATCTCTTTGCTCCGATGTGCAGGGAGGTCCCCCAAGGTCAAAGGGCCAGATCCATGCCAAGTTCCTGAGGCTGGTAGGTAAGCTCCACACAGGAGTGGACTCGTAGGTTGGCCCAGTGTACCTGCACAGGGACCACACTGTCTGGAAAGGAAAGGGGGCTCCTCATTTTCCAATGAGGGTAAAGACTCCATGCAGGCCTTCCATGGGGCTCTAACCTACCCCAGGAACTCATGGGGCCAGAAAAGGCCACAGTGAGCCAAGCCCAGCCCTGCAAGGTAGACAGGCCCCTGGGCGCATCTGGGGGCTGAGAGGGGACTTCACTGAGAACAGAATTGACAGGGAGAGGCCAGGACAGGAGGGTGGTCCAGGGTTTCAGGAGCTTGAGCTGTGGGGATGGAGTGAACTTCAAGCCCTGGAGACAGACTCATTCATTATTTCATCCATTTGTCCATTCATTTCATCCACAAACACCAGGCTCCTCCCTCCCTGTGGGACCAGGTTCTGGAGGCCCAGCCCAGCCCGCTCACCTGAGCTCTTGCTTCAGCTTCTGAGCTAAGAGGAGGTGAGGGGTGAGGTCACTTTTGCAAAAACCAGCTTCAGCAGTCAAATATACAGTCTCTCAGACTGAAACCCTGTTTGGGGAGGCTTCCGAGTCCCCTGATGCAGGCAGGAGCTGCTTCACACACGCAAGTGCACATACTCAGTCACCTGTCTAGTCACGCCCTTTCGCGACCTCCCACATGAATTCACACACTCGCAAGGTGAAAATACTCCCACTTCCCCACACTGTGTACACACCCACCTTCCCTGATCTTGTCTCTATACACCCCCAACTCATGCACATGTACATGTGTGTACAGGTTCACACATGTGCTTGCTCATTAACACTCTGATACAAACACACTGCTCATGTACCAAGGCCCTCACACTTGTGCACATTTACACAGGCACGCACACTCACTCCCTTATGCATGCAAACATATCATACACTGTTGCCCACAGGCACTTCCGAGCATGCACATGAATTCTCACTCGACAACACAACCTGTGAAGGAGGTACTGTGTTCCAGAAAAGGAAACTGAGGCCAGAGGTTAAATCACTTGTCCAGGGAACACAGCTGGAATCTGAAGCCATTCAGTCGGACTCCCACACCACACTGTAGTTTCCTTGGGTGGCAGAACTCATGTCAACTACGATAACAAGCCTGGAAAAGAGTGTGTGGTCTTGCTGTATTTCAGTCACTTGCCTCAGAGGGGAAGAAAACTTGGCCCAGCCGGTCCATGTAGAATCAGGATGGTTCTGGCCCAGCTTGCTGTGTGACCTTGGGCAAATCACTGACTTTCTCTGGGCCCAACGTTCCTGATGTGTAAGTGGAGTGGAGCTTGGTGAGTCTAGACTTCCCTTCTGTGGGACTGTCCTGCTCCTCTTCTGCCTTACTGGCCTGGAAACGTCCAAAGGGCACAGGACAGCTAGCCCTCAGCAGGAAGTCTGGCACAGGGGGTACTACTGGTGAGCACTGGATATCTCCCCATCTGGTCCTGCCGTCTGAAGTCTCCTTTCTCTGTGCTCCTGGGAAACACCTGGATGTCCCCAGCTCTGCCAGAGAGGCCCAGGCCATGTGTGGGGGGGGGGGTCACCCCAGCTGTCACAGCCAGTGGTGGCCTACTGCAGCTCCCCAGCCACTGAGCCTTCCCCAGGAGGACCAGCTGTCTGACTCCCTCAGCCTCCACCCAGCTGCCCAAGGGCTCTTCCTACTGGGTGAGTGGCTAGGAAAAGTGAAGGAAACAAGCTCAGGCCACCACACTCTGAACCCAGTGGCACGATTCTCCACTTCTCCCTCCCAAGCCCTTGCCAGCCCCCCAACCTCCTCGCCTGGAGGGTGAGAAAACAGGTTACCTAAGCAAGCACCCCCACAACTCCTTCCACAATATCTCTCCCCAAAGGTAAATAGCTTTCTCAGGCTATGACCAAGGCATGACTCCTGTCACGCCTCGTTCTCCATTTTTCTCCCAGAGCTGCTTTCTCCTCCACAGTCTCTCCTAAGGCCCAAGTGCTTCTCCTAGACCCAGAGGCCTGTGAAGGTCTCCAAGGCAGGTGTTCCTACAAGAGCCCGGAGACCCTGATCACTGGGCAGCCTGTGCTGTGTGCTGATCCCACCCGGGATGTCCCTGATTTCTGAGGAGTTCACCACCCCCACTCTCCCACCTACCCATCCATCCATCCATCCAATGGTCTGTTTTTATTCTTCCATCCATACTATAAATTTTTATTGAGCAGATACACCAGGCATTATGCTGGCCCTGGGAGTGGACTGGTGAACTATAGGGAACCTATCCATGTGGAAATGTGGATTGTAGTTCAGTTCTGTTCTGAAAACAGACAGATGCATGTTCAGCATGCAGGAAACAGATCCATGGATTGGTATCCCGTGGAGAATCAGGCATGCATTGCTCCTAGGCTGCTTTGAAACTTGCTCTTGCAAAAAAATTCCCTCACCTGGAATCGAGGCAGCAGAGGTTTACTGTGATCTGTGCTAGACTTCCCAAATATGAGTGTAACCAGCTCAGCTGCTTCTCCCCTTTGTATTTGCAAATGACCTTTATCTTTGAAGTGATTAGTAACATTCTTTCCTTTGTTATCTATAATTGGTAACCACCTAAAGTGTCCCTGTGCATAGTAAATGAGGGCCGTCCTTGGTTTAATGTACCTAGAATGTCAATAAAAGCCCGTCCAGGCAGGGGTCAGGGCCCTGCTCTCTCACTTAGAGAGCGGCCGTGCCATTCCTTTTTCTCCATCAGATTTCTTTAGTCCGTGTGAATTTGTTCATTGCAGCCATAGCACAAACATCCACAACACACGGACCCATGGAATGGGTTGCATCAGTGAACGCTCAGGGTACTTCCAGTCTAGTGAGGAAGACATACAGGTCTTAGACCAGGCCTGGGGAAGAGTTGTCCAAGGAGGGTCGGTGAGAGTGGAAATGGAAGGACCAAGCAAAGGCACCACACTTGGACCTGGACATCTGCGAAGGTCTTCTCCACAAAGCAATGCCCAAGCTGAGTCTGGAAAACGAAACTGACTTGGTCAGCAAAGGTGTGGAGCTGAGAGGACATTTCTAGCAGAAAGATCAGCATCTCAAAGACCCAGAGGTACAAGAGAAAGAGCCTTGCTGGAGTGCAGCTTGTGAGGCCAGGGGAGACAGGAAAAGGGGTCCAGGGCGGGCTGAGGCATGTCATCTCTCAGCCTCTGCCCCACAGTACTTTCCTGTCAGACTCAGGAAGAAGTCCACTGTCCTGTCCAGCTAATGGCCTTCGGGCACTGTCTGGGTGGCGAGCTGGATGCAGGGAGTGCTGCAGTGCCCCCAGTCGCCCTGGTGCCCATGCCAGCACAGCTGCCTCCATACCCTGGCCCCTCGCCCTGGCCCCAAGGGGCAGCGGGATGTGTTCCCCACACTCTGCAGACCCCCTGACCATCCTTGCTGTTGCCCTGGCCCTGAGCAAGGTGCATCCATGCCAGGACCTCTTGTCCAGGCATCAGAGGCTCAGGCCTCTTTTGTGTGATGGAGGAGCAGGCCTTGAAGTAGGACAAGTTTCAGACTAGAGACAGCAGAGATGGAGGGAGGCGCCAGCTCCCTAGCAGCTTCCATATTTGGCTGGTATCTTTCAGTTTTGAACAGAGATCCAGATAAGGCTGGGCATGGCTTGGAATCCCTGTGAGATTCTGAATTCCAGGACAGTCCTCCAGGGCCATCTGTCCCCTCCCATCACAGGTGGCTCCAGTCCTGAGTCAGCCCCTTGGACTGAAAGGCCCATTCCAGGTTCCCAAGACCCTGCTGAGTTAGTGAGGCTGCTGTCAGCTCAGTCAGGCTCCCACACATGAGGCCACATGTCCCCCATCCCACTGATGGCCCTGGTTACAAGTGGCATCTACTTCAGACCTCTGTACTCACAGCTGGTGGGAGGCACTTGGCAGAGGGACACGGAGGCCAGTCCCTGCACTCTGCGGCTGGGAAGATGTTGTCTGGACACCAGGGAGGCCAGGCCCACATGTGGTTGCTCCTGACCCTGACTGACCCTGACACCTGGCCCCACCCCCTCTCCTGCTGGCCAGCTTCCAAGTGCTTCCCATGGGCAGCTGAAGGGAAGTCTGAGCTCCCCAGCTTCCTTCCAAAGCCCCCAAAACCAATTTGATCCAGGCTCCCTGAAATAATTTTCAAAAAAACATCAACTAACATTTGCTTAGCAATGTAGGGCTCACAATGTATGGCAAATGAGCTGTCTCAGCCAATTCTCACAGCGCAGTGGCAACTGGCTCCGGTTTTCGAACAGGGAGACAGGCGCGGAGAGCTGAGGAGGACCTTCCAGTGGCAGCCCCAGAAGGAAGACTCAGGTGCCCTAGCCCTTAGGACTGTGTTGCCCCTTCACCATGTCCACTGTATGCCAGGTTTGCCCTAGCCCGAGGGTCTCCCAGCATGCCCAGCTCCACAGTTTTGCCCCTGCCCTTTCCCCACTCAGAATGCCCTCACTGTCCTCAGCCAGCTTCAGGTCGGCTCAGACTTCCTGCAGGGAATGTGCCCCATCCTCTCTCTCCTCCTGGCTTTTCCTCCTGTTTCAGAAATGCCTGGAACCGGATACTGGGGCTACAAGTAACTGATAGAGTCCCTGCCTCCAGGACCTCAGAGGAAGCGGCCCCTCACCATGGTTGGTGCTGGTGCAGAAGCCCAAGGAACCATGGAACCCCTAGGGGAAGCCCCTCACCCATATCTGGGAGCCACTGAGGCCCAGTCTTGCAGCATGAGTGAGAACTAACCCCCTCATGGGAGGTATTAGGGGAGGAGAGGGACATTCCTGGCACAGGAAACAGCATGTGCAAAGACCAGCACAAGGTGAGGGCCGGAGTCCAAGAGCGTGGAGGCAAGGAGAGGGGACCAAGGCTGTGGCCCCCCAGCACAGATCACAGAGAGTCATGTTGCAGATGTTAGACTTTCCCTGAATGACACTGGGAACAATATACAATTTTAAGCAGGAGGTGTGTGATCAGATTTGTGTCCCCGAATCATGACTTCGCCCAGTGCATGGAGTGGAGGGTCCCTGGTAGTTTGGACGGCCACTTCCCATCAGGGGCCTTTGAGTCCCTCACCCAGTCCTCTATCAATAGACATCTAGAGGGGCTCTAACATTGGGCTATAACCAGCATACTGTGCCGAGTGTCCTGTTTGACACTGCTGCCCCACAAGGAGCAGCACCTCAAGCAGACATCAGCTGGAGAGCCGGTGAGAAGGGGCGGGGTGGGGCCGGAGCAGACACGGCCGAGGGAGGGGCCTGCAGGCAGAGGGAGCAGTGGTGGGGAAGCCCATGGCTCTGACTTACAGGCTGAGAGGTTTTTGGCACATTCTTGAACAAAGTGATACCAAAGCAGGGTTATAGAGGCTGAGGCCTGTTGTTTACAATGGATGCTTTAACCCTGTCGGTACGAGTGCTCTTTCCACCGCGACACTCCCGCTATACGAGGTGCCGTGCTGAAAACATGCACATAGCACATGATCAGTCCTCCTTTGTGTGAAGACTTTCCTAACCTTATATAAGATCTATGCTTAATAAAACAATGCTTTTTTCCAAGTGTTGTTTGTAACTTTAATATTAAGAGATAGTTATATAAAATTCTATCAATTATATAAGTAAAATTTATAAAAATTATATACAGATGGATGCTGGATATATCTGGTGCTCATCCACACAGGTCATCAGATGGGCACCGGATATATCCGGCACCCGTACCGAAAGGGTTAAACAAAGACCGTCTGTGGCCATGCAGGTCTAAGGAATGAATATGAGGACCTCGGTAACTGGCCCTGCATGGGTCTGTTCTGGCGTAGGACTCGGCCCCACAGGCGAGGGTTTAAACAACGGCAATTACTTTTCTCATGGTGTGAAGGCTAGAAATTCAGTTTGAGAGCAAGGTGTCGGCAGGGTTCACTTGCTCCTTCCTCTCTCCTTGGCGTGTGGAAGGCCATCTTCTCCCTGTGCCCTCACATGGCCTTCCGTCTGTGAGTGTCTGGGTCCCAATCTCTTCTCCTGAGGACACCAGTCACTGGGTTAGGGCCCACCCACCTGATCTTATTTCCCTTAATCATCTATTTAAAGGCTCTGTCTCCAAATACGGTCACATTCTGAGGCACTAGGGGTTAGGACTTCAATTTATGAATTTTGATGGAACACATTTTGGTCCAGAACAGGCCCAGTGAACAGCAGGCATGGGAAGAGGGTGAAGGGAAGAGCTTGGAGGGCCTTGGATTTGGGCTGGGAAAACCAGGCTCTGTCCCCTAGAAACAAAGTGGGGGGCCAGCAGAATGGAGTTCTCAGTAGAGCATCTGGACCTTCACTCTGGTAGTTGGTAACATAGATCAGAAGGGGAGGGAGGCAGGGGCCTGTCTGAGGGGTGGGAGGAGGGGCAGGAGCCACCTCTTGTAAACCCTCACACAGCCCTGGAATGGGAATGAGCCCCCCACTTACAGAGGAGGAAACCGAGGCTTGGAGAGCTTGAATGATTCCCCAGTGCTCATTCGGGTCTCTGACATTGAAGCTTCAGCAGCTAAAATGATCGGGCATTACACTTGCTGCATGTAATGAAGAAAACAGAGAAGCCACAACTGGAAAATGGGGGGCAGGATGATGGACTGCAGCGGCAAGGTCCAGCAGAACACGCAGATGGGGAGGTACCATATGATGTGGGGGACAGCAGAAAAGGGGGCAGAGGCGACAGTGGTGAAGCTGGGCGACCCCACGAGCGCCTTCCGGGAGGTTCACACCAGCTGGTGCGGTCCTAGGCTGCTGGCACCAACCCTCCCTCACGCTTCATCTTCCCCCCAAGTCAGAATGTGGACTTGGCTCCAGCTTCCCCCCTGCTCTGTACTGCCCTCTTTCTGATGGCCATGGTGTCCACCCAGGTCTGAGCATCCAGGCAACCAGCCAGGAAGCAGAGACGTGGCCAGCTGGCGTCCAAGGAGCAACCTCCTCACTACAGACTCTGCCCAGTGGGGCCTAGGCTCCCCAGACCCCACTGAAGTGAGAGGCAGAGCCTCCCAGCTGGTCACAGGCAGACAGCCAAACTGAACCCCATCGGGGCCTGCTGCAGCCCAGACTTCTGCATAGGCATCTCCACAGGCCAGCTGGCCTAGACCATCCTCCAGTATGGGCCAGATCAGCAAAGTTGGGGGTGGGGGCACTGGGCAGCACCCAAGCTTTGGCATGGCTCAGATGCAGATTCCGCTCAGCTCCCTGGGATGAGTCACTCCCCTCACTCAAGCTCAGTTTCCCCAGAATTAAACTGAAGATAAAAATTGCCACCGTTCAGGAACATTGCATAGAGCCTGACAGGTAATTGGTGTTCAGTAGATACCACCCGTTAATATCAGCCTGCCTTGGAGGCCAAGGCAAGCCTGCATCACACGCCTAATTGTGCCCACATCTCTCCAAGCCCCCTGCCTTGGCTCTCAGCCTCCCTCCCCAAGGCCTCACTCCTTCTTCTTTGTCAAATAAAAGCCAAGAGACTCCTACAGAAACAGGACCTTAGGGAGTGCATGGAAACAGATGCCCCGAAGATCAGGTACCATTCATTTCACATTGATAATGACCACACATATCTACTGGGCTCCTAAAATATGCTGAGTCCTTGGACAACCGAATCTCCAAGTCTCCCTGGATTCCTCAAAATGTGGAAATATCGGCTGCATTTCACAGATGATGAAACAGAGTACCCAAGTGACTCACAGCCAAGCCCATCTTGCCTCTGTCTGTCTGTCTGTCTATGTCTTTCTCTC
This sequence comes from Macrotus californicus, assembly GCA_007922815.1. Taxonomy (NCBI): domain Eukaryota; kingdom Metazoa; phylum Chordata; class Mammalia; order Chiroptera; family Phyllostomidae; genus Macrotus; species Macrotus californicus. The sequence goes on from VMDR010007560.1 coordinate 12,942, forward strand.
TCTTTCACACACACACACACACACACACACACACACACACACACACACACACACACACAGAGTTCCTCCTTCCTCTCTCAAACTCTTGGCCAGCTGCTCCTCCCCTCTCCCCACCCCATGACCCGGGGCTGGGCAGAGCAAAGCGGCCCCAGCAGCCAGGCTCTTAGCAATCCATGGCATAACCCGTTTGTTGTTGGGACACTGTGAAGAAAGGTTAGGTAACAGGAAATTAATAGCTGACCCCAGAGGTCCGAAAGGAGGTATCCAAAGGCTGGAATTTGCTTCTGCTTTCCGACAATGAGTCTGGTGGCAAGGAGAGCAAGAGGTCCCCACCCAGCTCAGACGGTCCAGGTTGCTCCGTCCCAACTGATGTCCTAGTGCCCAGCAGGAAGGAGGAGAGAAGGCCGTCAGCTGAGAAGCCTGAGCAGATGTGGGAGCACCCACAGGGTACAGGCCACCCCATCCGACGCACAGGGCCCACCTGGAACAGCCGACAGGCTTGAGGACCTCAGCTCCTCACTCCCCTGCTGCTCAGCCACCTACCTCCACCTGCAGCCAGCCCAGCTTCTAAAGACTGTTCATCAAAATGCATCGTCCCAGGGCAAGGGAGCCTGCTGGGCTGCTGGAAATGTTTGCTTTGGATCATGGTGGCAGATGTACATAGCTTCATGTGAAATTTGTCTGAGGGACATCCACCTGCAGGAAAATGGGGTCAATGTGCTTTTCCCTGTTCCTGTGCAAAGGATGACTAAACAGCCTGGACATTAGCTGTGAAACAAGGAAACACGGACAGGAGACGATAAAGGCTGATGGGCTAGGACCACTGGTGGAACCACGAGGAGGTGAGGGCCCTGGGTTTTCTCCTGCCTCACTGTCCCAGGCTCGGACACCAGTAGCAGACAACCCGGAAATGACAATAGGCACAAACAAAACAACCCCCCTGCCCACCCCCCCCACAAAAAACAAACCCTGCTCTCTCTAGCCAAAGAGCCAGGAAAGGCAAAGTCTGGCAAGACAGAAAACTAGACAATAAATACAGGGCTGTGTGAGGGTTTACAAGAGGTGGCTCCTGTCTCCAGGTGCCTCCTGCCCCTCCTCCCACCCCTCAGACAGGCCCCTGCCTCCCTCCCCTTCTGATCTATGTTACCAACTGCCAGAGTGAAGGTCCAGATGCTCTACTGAGAACTCCATTCTGCTGGCCCCCCACTTTGTTTCTAGGGGATGGAGCCTGCTCCAGCCAGACACCACAGAGAAGAAGCAACCCCACCCCCACCCGCCAATGAGGTCCAGGTGGAAAGCCCAGATGTCCCCTGTCACCCAAGTGTATTGGAGAAGGCCAAGCAGGGGACCCTAACTTTCTAGCCAGTAACAACTCTCTCCCCAATCCCAAAGTGTTAGTGGAGGTCACAGGGGAAGCCAAAACTCTGACCCCACAGGGCCGTCACAAGGACCCCCACCCCAGCCACTGGATGTCAGTGAGGCAGAATGAGGACCCTGGACTTCTGCCCTCCTCTGGCATGCCAAGGCAGCACCCTGCCCCCTCACCAGAGGGGTGTCAGAGAAAGCCAGCTAAGATGAGTTTAAACAGGATCTAGTGTCTCATAACATGATTTAGAATTGTACAGGTTTCATTTGAAAATCACTCATCATACTAGGAACCTGGAAGATCTGACACTGAATAAAGAGAATAATTAATAAACACCACCACAGAGATGACAGAGGTGTTAGAACTACTGACAAACCCACTAAAGCGGCCATGCTGAAACGCTCCAATGGGCAATTACAAACACACTTGAGACCAATGAAAACATAGAATGCTTCAGCAAAAAGTAAAAACTGTGCAGAACAACCAGATGGAAACTGTAGAACCAAAAAAATACAGTAACTGAAATAAAATGTTCAGAGTATGGGCTCAACAGCAAAATGGAGGGACAGAGGAGAGAATCAGCAAATTGGAAGATAAAACAATGTAAATACCCAATCTGGCAACAGAAAGAAAAAAGATGGAAAAAAATTAATAGAGACTCAGGGACCTGTGGATCTATAACAAAACTTGTAATGTTTGTGTCATTGGAGCCCTAAAAGGAGAGGCAAAGGAGGGAAGGGCAGAAAAAGAACTCAAAGAAAAAAATGGCTGAGAACTCCCCAAATTTGACAAGGGGTGTAAACTTATACATTAAAGAAGATGAGCAACCCCAAACAGGTAACCCAAAGAAATTCCAGGCAAGAAGCATCATAATTAAACTTCTGAAAACTAAAGATAAAGTATTTAAAGCAGCCAGGAAAAAATAACACTTTACAGGAGAAAAAAAATCAAAAACAGCAAATTTCTCTTAAAAAACCATGGAGGCCAGCCCTGGCCTGTGTGGCTCAATGTGTTGGGCGTCATCCCAGAAAGCAAAAGGTTGCTAGTTGAATTCCCCGTCAGGGCACATGCCTGGGTCGTGGGCCAGGTCCCCAGCTGGGTGCATGCGAGAGGCAGCCGATTGATGTGTTTCTCTCACACAGTGATGTTTCTCTTCCCTTCTCCCTCCTTTCCCTTCTCTCTAAAATCAATAAATAAAATCTTAGAAAAAACAACAAAAACCATGGAGGTCAGCCATGCCCGGTGTGACTCAGTTGATTGAAGATTCATCCCACGTATCAAAAGGCTGTGGGTCCAATCCCCAGTCAGGGAGCCTACGAGAGGGAACCAATTAATGTTTCTTTCTCTCTCTCTCCCTACACACACACCCTTCCTCTCTCTCTAAAAATACAGTGAAAAATGTCTTTAGGTGAGGATTACAAAAAACAAACAAACATGGAGGCCAGAATGAAGTGGCACGATATTTTCCAAGAAAAGATAATCTCCAGGATCACATGATTTCCCTGGAGAACTCTACCAAACTTTTAAAGAATTACATGAATTCTATACATCTCCCAGAGAAATGAAAGGAAGAGGAAACGTTTCCTAATTTATTTATAAACCTAGTACTGCCTTCTATCAAAATCAAAGACAGTTCTAAAAAATAAATATCCAAACCAATATGTCTCATGAATAGATGCAAAAATCCTTCACAAAATATTAGCAAATAGAATCCAGCAATATTTTAAAAAAGGAATTATACACCATGACAAAGTGGATATAAAACAAGGCAAAACTGAAAGATATAGAGAAAATAAATGAGACTTAATAATCCAGGTATGAAAAATTGGTTCAGTGTTTGAAAATCAATCAATACAATCCACCATGTGAACAGACTAAGAAAAAAATCACATAATCATATCAGTTGGAGTAAAAAATATATTTAACAAAAGTCAATATCCATTAATGATTTTTAAAAAATTATTAGAATAGGCATACAGGGGAGCTTCCACCACTTGACAAAGAGCATCTACAAAAAACCTACAGCTAACGTTATCCATAATGGTGAAAGACTGAAGGCTTCCCCCCTGCACCTGAGAACTAGGCAAGCATGACTTCTCTCACCACACTTACTCAACATTGTACTGGAAGTTCTAACCAGTGCAATAAGGCAAGAAAAGGAAATGAAAGGCACACAGGAAAGGATGAAATAAGCCTGTCTCTATTTGCAGATGACATGGTAGTCTATGAAGAAAATCCCAAGGGATCTACACACACACACACAGAAAACAAAACTAAAAATCTCCTAGAAGGAATAAGTGAGTTCAGCAAGATCAGTGGACACAAGCAACACATACAAAAATAGGCTCTATTTCTGTGTATTAGCAATGAACACGTGGACATTGAATTAAAAACACAATGCTTTTACAATATTTGAGTATTTACAACAATAAAAAATACTTAATTTCTTTGTATTTATTTATTCCTTTAAAGATTTTATTTATTTATTTTTAGGGGGGGAGGGAGAAAGAGATGGAGAGAAACATCAATGTATGGCTGTCTCTTGTGCACGCCCTACTAGCCTGCAACCCAGGCATTTGCCCTGACTGGGAATTGAACTGGTGACCCACTGGTTCACAGGCTGGCACCCAATCCACTGAGCCACACCAGCCAGGGCTCTTTGTATTTATTTTGTATTTTGTAGTTATTTTGTAATTATTTGTAATCTGACAAACCACATGCAGGATTTGTATGCTGAAGACTATACAACTCTAAGAAAAGAAATCAAAGATCTAAATAAATGGAGAGACATACCGTGTTCATGAATTAGAAGATTCAAGATAGTAAAGATGTTGATCAATGTTCCCAAAATTGATATGAAGATTTAATGCAATTACTATCAAAATCCCAGTAAGATATTTTTGTACATATAGACAAAATTATTCTATAATTTGTAAGGGAAAGCAGATGGACTAGAATAGTAAAAACAATTGTGAAAAGAAAGTGAGATAAATTAAATTATCCAATTTCAAGACATGATAGAGCTACAGTAACCAAGACTTTGTGGTGCTAGTGGAGGAACAGACACACAGATCAGTGGTACAGAACAGAGAACCAGAAATAGACCCACATCAATATACCCAACTGACTTCTGACAAAGGTATAAAAATAGTTCAGCGTAAGAAAGACAGCCCTCTCAACAAACAATGCTGGAGCAATTGAATATCTATAGGCAAAAAATGATAATGATAACTTTAACTTAAGCCTCACATCTTACACAAAAATTAACTCAAAATGGATCACCAACCTATTATAAAATTATAAAACTTTTAGGAAAAAAATAGAAGAAAAATCTTTGGGTCATAGAACTAGGCAAAAAGTCATTAGACATGACACCAAAAGCACAATCTATAAAAGAATAAATTAATAAATTAGATAATTGAAATGTAAAATGTTTGCTCTATGTAAAGGGTTGGTTTGCCAACCCTGTGAAGAGATTGAAAAGACTAGTCACAAAGTGGGAGAAAATATTTGTAAACCACATATCTGACAAAAAAATGAAACTACTATCTAGAATATATAAGAATCCCTGAAAACATGGCAGTGAAAAAGCAAACCATCCAATTACAGCATGGGCAAAAGACATGAACAGACATTTCACTGAAAAGGATATGCAGGTGGCAAATAAGCACATGAAAAGACCTTCAACATTATTAGCCACTAGGGGAATTCAAATTAAAATCCTGAGATATAATTATATATCTATCAGAATGGTTAAAATAAAAAATAATGACAACGCCAAATGCTGGCAAAGATGTGGAGAAACTGGATTGCTCACACACTGATGGTGGGAATGTAAAATGATACAACCACTCGGAAAACAGTTTGGCAGTTCCTTAAAAAAGTAAACATGCAACTACCATACAACCCAGCAACTGCACTCCTGGGTATTTATCCCAGAGAAATAAAGAATTGTGTTCACACAAAAGCCTGTACACAGATGTTCACAGTAGCTTTATTCAGAACAGCCCCAAGCTGGAAATAACTCAGGTGTCCTTCAATAGGTAAATGATTAAGCCAAGTGGTCCATAAGCACCACAGAATACCACTTAGCAATAAAAAGAAACCAACTATTGATATACACAATGACATGGCTGAATCTGCAGAGAATTATGTTGAATGAAAAAGCCAACCCCAAAAGGTTATATGTTGTATGATTCCATTTATATGACATTTTTAAAGAGACAAAAATGATTGGTGGTTGCTGAGAGGCAGGGTAAGGAGAGAGGTAGGGGGAGGAAAGTGTGTGGAGCTATAAGCAGACAGCAGGAGGGAGCCCTGTGGTGATGGGAGCGCTCCACATCTTGTCTACGACAATGTCAGTATCCTGGTCATGATACTGAAGTATAATTTTACAAGTTGTTACCACTGGGGAAAACTGGATACAAGACACATGGGATTTCTTTATTATTTCTTGCAACTGCACATGAATCTAACTGAAAAATACAAATAAATAAAAATTTAAACAAAGTGTGTCCCTTCGGGCTTCAAATTCTCCAGCAGTTTGGTGTTGCCAGTTCACTCTCCTGTCCATGGCCCACCGCCACATGTTTCTCCCTGCCCTCACTGCCTCCACCCCTCATTCTCTCTGCCCCACACATACCAGCCTCCTCACTGCTTCTCAACAGAGCAAGCAGGGCCCAGGAGAGGCCCACTCAGTCTGTGATGCCTCTTCCTTCCTCTGTCTGGCCCACTCTTACTCATCTTTCAGGTCCCTGCTTAGATTTCTCTTACCCAACGTGGTCTTCCCTGAACATCCTGTGGATAGAATCCCCCATTTCCCTCCCAGCAGACAACCCCAAGAGGGGCCACACACTGGACTTCACCAGTTATCCCCATTTGTGACAAGTCGGGGCCTGCACATAAGGCCTCCTACATTGAGTGTGTTGGTGGGACACCAGGACAATCCCTTAGAAAGAACCAGGGTATATTGTTGATAGCCGTGAGTTTATTGTCATTTTACTGTTCATTGTTTTTGATCTTCTTCTATTCCTTAGATAAGTCCCTTTAACATTTCATATAATAATGGCTTGGTGATGATGAAGTCCTTTAACTTGACCTTATCTAGGAAGCACTTTATCTGCCCTTCCATTCTAAGTGATAGCTTTGCTAGATAGAGTCATCTTGGATGTAGGTCCTTGCCTTTCCTGACTTGGAATACTTCTTTCCAGCCCCTTCTTGCCTGCAAGGTTTCTTTTGACTAAGAATCAGCTGATAGCCTTATGAAAACTCCTTTGTAGGTAACTGTCTCCTTTTCTCTTGCTGCTTTTAAGATTCTCTCCTTATCTTTAATCTTGGGTAACTTAATGATGCTGTGCCTTGGTGCGTTCCTCTTTGGGTCCAATTTCTTTGGGACCTGGACTTCCTGGAAGTCTATTTCTTTTGCCAGATTGGGGAAGTTTTTCTTCATTATTTGTTCAAGTAAGTTTTCAACTTCTTGCTCTTGTTCTTCGCCTTCTGGCACCCCTATCATTTGGATGTTAGAACATTTAAAGTTGTCCCAGAGTTTCCACAGCTTCTCCTCATTTTTTTGAATTCTTGTTTCTTCATTCTATTCCAGTTGGATATTTCTTTCTTTCTTTTGTTCCAAATCATTGATTTGAGTCCCAGTTTCTTTCCCTTCACTGTTGGTTCCCTGTATATTTTCCTTCATTTCACTTTGGGTAGCTTTCATTTCTTCCTTCATTTTGCAACCGAGCTCAATCAGTTCTGTGAGCATCCTGATTACCAGTGTTTTGAACTCTGCATCAGATAGGTTGACTATCTCCTCATCGCTTAGTTCTTTTTCTGGAGTTTTGATCTGTTCTTTCATTTGGGCCATATTTCTTTGTCTCAGCACACCTGTTTTGTTGTGAGGGGGTGGAGCCTTAAATATTCACCCGACAAGGCAACTCTCTTTGCTGCCTTGTGGCACTGTCTGTCGAGGGAGGGCTCAGAGAGGAAACAATGAGGCTCACTTTCTCGGCTCTAGCCTCACTTTCCAGCCAACTCTCTCACATGAGACTGGAAGTTTCTCTTGCTGTGGCAACCCCCACAGTTTACCACTAGCTTTGAGTCTTTACTTTCCTGTTCAGCCAGCCCCACCTCGCACTCCCAGTCTGCCGCCATGAGTGCATCCTCTCCGCTTGGCTGCCTGTCTCAGCCCCTCCTGCCCTCCTACCAGTCTGGGTGAATGTTTCTTTAACTCCTTGGTTGTTGGAGTTCCATGCAGTTTGATTTTCTGGAACTTCTGATTGTTTATTGTTTTTAAATTGGTTGTTATCCTTCTTTTGGTTGTGCGAGGAAGCAAAGTGTTTCTACCTATGCCTCCATCTCGGCAGGAACTGCAACTGCTTTTCTTATCATTGTTAGTGTGGTAAGCCTGGCTGTCCCTGAGAGCCAGAGGAACCCACCGCCGCCCCAACTAGGAGATGGGGAGGGACAGACTTGAGCACAGTGAGAGCCAGGCTTTAGCGACAGAGAAGCCGACAGTCAGCACCTGCCTATGATCTCACCTGAAACCTGGGTAGCTCTAGGCCTCTGGACCTTTCTAAAGTCTCTTGAGCATTTTACTTTTAAAATAAATGCTGGTTTTGAAAGCTTTTTTTCCTTTTTAAATATTTTGTTTATTTATTTTTTAGAGAGAAGGGAAGGGAGGAAGAAAGAGAGGAAGAGAAACATCACTGTGTGGTTGCCTCTCACACATCCCCCACTGGGGACCTGGCCCGCAACCCCAGCATGTGCCCTGACTGGGAATTGAACCAGCCACCCTTTGGTTCACAGGCTGGCATTCAATCCACTGAGTCACGCCAGCCAGGACTTGAAAGCTTTTTTAAAAAGGTAAAATGTTGTGCCTACAACAGGAAATTATTTAGAATAAGAAGAAGTGTGTATATAATCCATGGGGTTAAATCTGGTGGATTCATCTCATTCTTATTTCCTCTTCCTCCCAAAAGTCACTGAAAAGACAGCACGGAAGTGGAAAAAGTTATAAATGCTCAAGTAGCCCGGCTCTGCCCATTTCTGTGTTTTATTTGTTTATTTTGTGAGAACAAAAATAAAACACATTTACCTGGTTTGTGCTACTGTGGCCAGGTTTTCTGTTCTGTGGAACAGAACATACTTCTGATCCACGAGCCACAGTGAGGCACAGCCCCACCTGGACCCACACAGCCCCTTACAGGTTCCAGAGCCTCTGCCTGAATCTGAACAAATCAGAGGTGGGCATCTGAAGAAAGCCGTAAACACAAGAGTGACCAAATCAAACAAACTTAGAAAAGAGAGACAATGCAGGAAACCGAAGAAGAATTCACAAGTTATAGTTTATATCCTCAAATAAATAAAGGAAAATATGCATTTATAAAACAAAACAAACCAAGAAAAAAATAATCCATGCTATTAAAAAGAGCAATTGATTAAACAATAAGAACATGAAGAATCAAATTAAAAAATGGGCTAAAGATCTGAACAGACACTTCACCAATAGAAGATATGCAGATGGCAAATAAGCATATGAAAAGGTGCTCCACATCATGTCATTAGGGAACTGCAAATTAAAACCACAAAACCGCACACCTATCTGAATGGTGATACCCTGACTGGTGTGGCTCAGTCAGTCAAGCGTCATCCCCTCAAGCAAAAGGTTGCCGGTTCGCTTCCTGCATTGCAGGCCAGTGCCCGGTTGGAGGGCATGTGAGAGGCAACCAACCAGTGTTTCTCTCACACATCGATGTTTCTCTCCCTCTCTTTCTTCCTCCCTTCTCCTCTCTCTAAAAACAAATGAATAAAATCTTTAAAAAAGAAAAGAATAGAAGAATGGTGAACACCAAAACCCTGATGACACCCTATGCTGGCAAGGATGTGGAGCAGCAGGGATTCTCGTTCGCTGCTGGCAGGACAGCCACTCGGCAAGACAGTTGGGTGGTTTCATACAGAACTAGACAGACCCTTACCATACAATCCAGCAATCACACTCCTTGGTATTTGCCCAAATATAGCATCTTTGTCCATGATTGCCAAAACCTGGAAACAACCAAGATGTCCTTCAGGGGGTGATGGGTAAACTGCAGTCCCTCCAGACAGTGGAATGTTAGCGCTAAAAAGCAATGAGCTCTCAAGCCATGAGACGTGGAGGAAAAGTGAAAGCACATAACTAAGTGAAAGACAACAATCTGAAAGGGGACCTACTGTATGATTCCAACCATATGATACTTCGGGAAAGGCACAACTATGTAGGCTCGCTGATTGTAAGTAACCATGCACCACTCTGGTGGGGCCGTTGCCTGTGTTACACAGGAGTCTCTGCACCTGTTCCTTCCTCAGTTTTGTTGTGAACCTAAAATTACTGTAGAAAATAAAGTCTACCTGTTTAAATGAGCAGCTGCTGAACTGTACACATACAGTGAGATTTTACAATATGTAAATTATACCCCCAATAAAGCCTTAAAACAAGGAGGAAATGGAAAATAAAAATAACATGATAGCCATTTTTCTTTACATCAGTAGGAGTATTGGACATTAAGGGTATGCTCCAGAAATTAGATTTAAAAACACAGATGACGCGGACCTGTTCCGCGGGTCCGTGTGTTGTGGATGCCTGTCCTATGTCTCCGGACAAGTGATGAACAATGAACAAATTCACACGGACTAAAGAAATCCGGTGGAGAAAAAGGGACAGTGTGGTGACTAAGTGAGAAAGAAAGGGAGAGAGAGAGAGAGAGAGAGAGTGAGCTGGCCTGGCTGCTCTCTCAGAGAGAGAAAGAACGAGAGAAGGCCCCAACCCCTACCTGGACAGGCTTTTATTGATATTCTAGGTACATTACATCAAGGACGGTCCTCCTTTACCTCACACAGGTCGCTTTAGGTGGTTACCATAACAAAGGAAAGAATGTTGCTAATCACTTCAAGGATAAAGGTCATTTGCAAATGTAAAGGGGAAAAGTGGTTGAACTGGTTACACCCAAACTTGGGAGGTTTAGCATAGATTTTAGGAAGTTACTTTAAAGATATGCACTAAACATTTGTTGCCTCAATTCAGGGTGAGGGAGTTTTTAGTAAGAGCAAGTCTCAAAGTGGCCTAGGTGCAATGCAGGCCTGATTCCCCACGGGAGACCCATCCGAAGGTTTGCTTCCTGCCTGCCGAACACACCTCTGTCTGTTTTCAGAACAGACCTGAGCTACATTCAGCATCCCATGCGGATGGGTTCCCTATACACAGACATGGAAGATCTCAGAGAAAAGAACAAATAAAGATTCAGTTTGGGAGGTCCAACATCCAATTATAAAATTATCAGAAAGAGAGCAGAGAAAATGGAGGGGAGAAAGCAGCTAAAGAAGAGAAGATGGAGAAGAATTTTCTCGGGACGAGGACACAAGCCTCCAGCGTGGCCGGCCACACAGTGAAACGGAAGAGACCCCCCAGTCTCCTCAACACCAGGAGGGGCGGCTATTCCCCAATAACAGGCCTTTCAGTGCCTTCTACCTCACTACAGCATGCATTCATTCGGTTGTTTAGAAAACAAAAAACAAAACCTTTCATCTGAATGTTTTCTCCCCAGGAGGCAACATGCATAGATGCCCACAACATGCACACATCAAAATAAAACCAAGCACTTATATCACATAAACCCCTGATGGTAAACAGGTCATAAGGTCGTATCTCTGCATACCCTGATCTCAAAGGCCTTTGGGGTCAACCTCAAACAAATACCTAGCCTGGAGTTCTATACCTTCCCCATCTCCCACCTGCTTCTTCTCTTGGCCACACTCTGAGCTCAACAGAACTGGCCCCAAACTACAAAAAGAGTGTGGAGAGACACCAAATCCCTCCTAACTTTACTCTTTACAAAGAAAAAAAAAAAAAAAACCTGGGGAGGGAACGTGCTCCCCACCACAAGAGACCCTGTGTTGGGCCTGGGACCCCACAGCCACCACTGCCCCTCCTCACCATGGCCTCTCCCAGCCCGCTCACTGTCCCTTTCCTCCTCACAGCTCTTACCATCATTCACTTCTTCCTCTCTAAGTCCAGGAGAGCCGTCTGTTCACTTCCTCCTCAACAGGGGTAAAGCATGTCAGATGCATCTAGGAGCTTGTTATGAGCTGAAATGTGTCCCCTGAAAGTCATATACTGAAGTCCTAACTCCCAGCACCTCAGAATATGACTCTATTCGGAGACAGAGCCTTTAAAGAAGTCATTAGACCTCCATTAAAATGAGCCAGCTCTGGCCAGTGTGGCTCAGTTGGCTGGAGCACTGTCTGTAAACCAAAGGGTTCGATCCCTGGTCGGGGCAGGTACGGGGGGAGGCAGATGATCAATGGTCTCTCTCACATCTCTCTCCTCTCTCTCTCTCCAACCCCCTTCCTTAAGAAATGAAAAAATGTCCTCGAGCAAGGGAAAAAAAAAAATTAGGCCACTAGAGTGGGCCCTAGTCCAATGTGACCTGACGTACCTCGGCACCCACTGGGAAATATTCTTGTCCTGCCCCTGACGGAGCACCCTCCAGCTTCTCGGTCATGCCTCCCTGCTACTACTGTGGCAGCCTCTGGGGAGGGCTGGATTCGGGAGCTCGGCTGTAGTCTCTTGCCGGCAGATGGGCCTGGATTGGGGAACGCACCCTCTCCCCTCCTTGAGTGCTCTCTGTTCCTAGGAGCTCCCTCCAAAACCGCCCTTGCTCAGCCCTCTCCAGCTCAGGCTGAATGTGGGGTGATAATCAGAGGAGTTTGGGGTCTCGTCCTTAGCTGTTGTCCCAGACATTCCACAGGTTGCTGCGCTTTTAGAATGAAACCAAAGCTCTTGGCAAGAAAAAAGGCAGACCCAGCTGTTTTTGTTTTTAAGAGAATTTGATGAAGGGACTATTTACTTGGGGTGCCCAGCATGGGGTATTGGGGCACCTGGGACTAGCAATGGGGGGGGTTGGGCGCCCTCACCCTCCCTGGCTGAAGAGGGGAGGAAGGGCGGGTGAGGGGTTATGCAGGAGCTATAAAGGGGTTGGGGGGAGGGCACAGCCATTGCCAAAACCACATACCTGGGTAGGACCAGAGCCACGGAGAAATACCTCAACCTCTCTTCTCCCATCTCCTGCTGGTACCTCCCATTGGCCAAATCCAGCCGGGAGCCAGTGATGCCCTGGGCACGGAGCAGGACAGAGAAAGGTGGGGTGGAGGGGGTGCAAGTGACCCAAGCAAGGCCAGTGGGATGAGGTGCTCTTGACCAGACAAAGCCACAGGCCCGTGCAATGCATAGCGTCTTCCCGATAGTCCCCACAACAAGACCCCTGCCGAGGGCCTATTTCCCAGAGCCCTGAGCAGCATTAGCTGCCACACACCCGGTCAAGCTAGTCCTCCAGTCCTCAGCAGCTCTAAGGCCTGGAAAGCCTCCCAGAAAAGTCAGCTCAAGTTGGTAAATATCTTCATCTACATGAGTTGGGTGTCTTTTTCAAACAGACCATTGGCAGAGGCCAGGAGGGCTCTGAGAACCAAGCTCCAGACTTTGCCACAGAAGCCAGCACTGAGCTTGCAAAGTTACCACCTGCCAGCCACAGACCCTAGAACCCAGACACCCCCAGGATCTTTACCACCCCAGGAATGGACTTTTCATGCTCCTGCTTCTGAAATCAATACCTCCCAAACGAAACCCAGGGGGGTGCATTTGATTGGCTAAACCAAGGTCATGTGCCTTCAGCCAAACTTAAAGGAAGCCTGGGAAAGCAAGCACCCCCACTTTCCAAATTAGGGAGAAACCCCCAAACACAGGAAGACGTTTCCCAGGCTGGGCAGCCAACAATGCCCATTAATACCTTTCTCAATGTTGGCATCTTTCCTTCAGACAGTATTTCCAAAGTGGGGTTTCTGACTCCTGACTCTTGCTATATATGTATTATTGCCAGGTTCCTTTCCCTAAAGAGTTAAACTCATTCACAGCCACATCCAACGAGGAGAACGCCTGCCTGCTGGGCCGCAGCCACAAACGTCAGAGCTCCAACAAAACCAACAGGCAAACTATGACGGATACCTCATTGCTTTATTCTTTTTTGCCGGGGCAGGGCTTTCCTACATTTGTTTATTAGTTGCATTCTGCAAAACTCTGGTACTTGACTTAGAACACATGTTATGATTTGTTTTGGTGACTGGCTTTTCATTATTTCCCTTTTTGTACCTTGTGCTAAAATTAGCTGGCATTGGTATTAGGATTAGACTCAGCAGTGTGTATCAGGAAAAACAGCAGGCTTCAACTAGATGGACGCTTCCCTCTCTCCCACACAAATCAGGCCTACAGGTCAGTCCCAAGCGGGCATGGACTCAGCTCCTGCTGGATCACCCCTCTGCCACCCTGAGGGGCCTGGTCCCCACTGTCTCAGGCAGCAGCTGGGGCTCTAGCCCTCACACCCAGCAACAGGAGGGCGGGGAGAAGGAATGACTACCTACCTTTACAACCCTTCTGCTTGCATCTTTTTGGCCAAAATTCAGACATTTTGACTCCCCAGGGGAAGCCAGACAATCCGCCCAGCTAAAAGTCGGTCAGGATCTCACTGCTCAGGACTAAGGGGACAGTAGCTGTTGAGAGGCAGGCAACTATCTTCTCCACCAGCAAGGACGAAGACCCAAGTGTGTAAACCCAAGTGTGTAAGAACAACCACTGCTTATTAAGGTGGCTCACACTCAGTGAACAGTTACCAACCGTGGGCATGGTGTGAGGCACTCGGCAGGACCACCGGGAGGCCGGCTGGGCTTGCGGGGGCTGAGGAGAGGACCAGAGGCCACGCTGCTTTCTCCGTTCGTGCCTTTGAACGTTTCACTCGTTCATCCGTTCCACAAAGTTTCCTTCCAAACACACATTTTCACTGAGCTGTCTCACTCCTCAGGGGCAGGTGTCGTATCCCCAGGAGCCAGCACAGAACACAGGCTCACAGGACATTTGGTCTGTGGTTGAAGGCTCGCACCAGGCCTCTCTGTGCCAGGCTCTGCCGTGGGTACTGAGAGCGCAGGAACAGAGGCGGGGGTTTGGGCTCCCCAGGGAACAAAGTGGGCACTGGTGGGGAAGTCGGGTGTGGCTAGACTGTACTTCATGAGTCACAAGCAATGAGGGATAAGGTCCTTAAGGTACACCAGACTTAAAATTCCTCTTAAGTCCAAGGTGAGAAATTTAGCCTCAACCCTGAGGCAATAGGGAGCCATGGAGGCTTTAAGCAGGGGGTGACAGAACAGCCATCTAGATTGTTCTGGAAGCCCTTGCAGGAGGGAGGTGTGTAGGGGGTGGCTGGACAAGTCCCCTGTGAGAGGCCTCCCAGGAGGCCAGACCAGCAAGAAAGGTACAATGGTACTCAGGGATGGTTAGGAGGCAAACAGGATGACCTCACTCAGAGGGGCAAGAAGAGAAGAAAGAGGTGAGCGCCCAAAGCTGGGGAAATAGCACATGGACGAGGGGAGTCTAAGGTTGGACGGGGGCCAAAGTGAGGGGTTTGAAGAAAGGAAGGGGGTGGGGTGAGGAGAAAAAAATACAAAACAAAAGAGGCCCTGTGCTCCGGTGTGTGAGCCAGACAGATCCCCAGGGGAGTCTGGAAGGGGGAGGAGGGGGCTGGAGAGGGGCCCTGGCTGGAGCCAGAGCAGACGGCTGTTGGACGCCTGCAAGCTGTGCTCACGGCTCAGCAATGTCCCAGCCCTGCCAGGAGCCGGCCAGCCCCTGCGCCTCTTCACCGGCCCACTCCAGCCTGGCCCCAGCAGCAGGAGCTCTGAAGCTGACCCCTACTGAGGGGCCTCCCCTCCTCAGAACCCAGGCACACTCACACCTCCCCATCACCCCTCAGCCTTCCCTCAACTGCTAATGACGCACAGGCCCAAGGAGGGGGAGAAAATAAAGACATCTTCAGGGCTGAACCAGTGAGAGTTAATGTCTGCGGTGCTTTGCTCCTGACAGGCCTAATGAGACACAGGTGGTCCCCTGGCTCCAGCCTATGCTGGTTCAGTGCCCAGGATGAAGAGAGGGGGTTCTGCCGTTCCAGGGGGTGGGGCTGGGGCCGCTGGCTGGGGCCCAGCACATAACTCTGGCGGTTGCAGTCTGGGGCAGCAGACACCCAGCCGCTCTGAGCTGAACTGGCAGCATGAAGGTACCGGGGCCCTGGATGGGGGACTCATGCGTAGGAGACTCATGCATGGGGGACAGAGCCCTTTGTGTGGAGAGGACCCTGACAAGAGAGGTCCTGGGGGTTCGCATGATCCAGCTGAAACTCCTAATCTGCGAGGGCACTGAGCCTATCCCAGGGAGTGGGGTTTCTTGGGAGGGGAAAGAGGGCCAGAGGGCAGGCGAAGGGTTTCTGGCGGGGGCTGCTGTGGGTGTTGGCAAATGCAGAGAAAGCAGGAGGGCTCTGGGGCTGGAGGCATGGACTGTGTTGAGGTGACCATGTTTTCCTGTCACCAGGCCCTCCTGGCCCTGCCGCTGCTCCTGCTGTTCCTCTCCATTCCCCATTGCGCCCCCCAGGTCTCCGGGATCCGGGGTGACGGTAAGCAGCCCATGGTTGCAAATGCAGCCTGGCCAGCAGGCTGGGCAAAGAGAGGCTGTCTGAGCCACGTCCCTGGGAGTCGGCCACCTCTGCAGGCCTCAGTCTCCTGCTCTATAAAATGGGGCAGGTGGATGACATGATCTTTGAGCATTCCTACTCTCCAAGAAATCTTGCAATTTCTTGGGACAGAGTACCCTGCCCTCAGGGACAGAGGCAAATTGTGGGGTGCCAAGGTGAGTTATGCCTTAGCCCCCTCTCGTTTTCCCTGCCCTGCTTCCCAGCTCTGGAGAAGTCTTGCCTTCAGCAGCCACTGGACTGCGATGACATCTATGCCCAGGGCTACCAGGCAGATGGCGTGTACCTCATCTACCCCCTGGGCCCCAGCGTGCCTGTGCCTGTCTTCTGTGACATGACCACCGAGGGTGGGAAGTGGACGGTAAGTGGCAGGAAGGGGACAGATGCCCAGTTCCAGTCCCAGTGCGTGGCCCAGCTTCACCTCTGGGAGCCTCAGTTTCTTCATCTCTAACATGAGGATAACAGTGCTGACAGCACTGAGTTCTAGGTGCACATAAGCCTCACAATAACCGTGGGAGAAAGGTACCCTCGCAGATGAGGAACTGAAGCCCAGAGGGGTGAAGCACCTCACTCAACATGTGCTGTGCCAGCACAGCACTCCACCCTGGCATTTGAACACCCTCCTAAAGGCCTCCCCAGCATGCAGCAGCTGCCCCCTGCGGGGTGCCAGGGTGCATCTTGTTTTAGGTCCCCAACTCTGCCCTTCAACAAACCACTTCAGCACCATAGGCCCCTCCCTCCCCACTGGACCCTTGAAAACCCAGGCCTGTTGTCTCTGCTCTAGGTTTTCCAGAAGAGATTCAATGGCTCAGTGAGTTTCTTCCGGGGCTGGAACGACTACAAGCTAGGCTTTGGCCGTGCAGACGGGGAGTACTGGCTGGGTAAGGCGGGGCCCAGGTAGGCTGGGGACCACCCAAGAGCCAGACCCTTGCTGACCAGCTGCCCCGCCCTCCTCCCCAGGGCTGCAGAACCTGCACCTCCTGACACTGAAGCAGAAGTACGAACTGCGAGTGGACTTGGAGGACTTTGAGAACAATACGGCCCATGCCAAGTACATCGACTTCTCCATCTCGCCCAACGCGATCAGTGCTGAAGAGGACGGCTACACCCTCTACGTGGCAGGCTTTGAGGATGGCGGGGCAGGTAGCACCCTCCTGACAGACTAAGGGGGGCATGTGGGGGGACAAGGCAGGGCTAGCACTGCCCTGTTGGTCCCAGACCCCCTTCAGGCTCCTCCTTTCCCCTCCTGGCCCAGAAGGGTCATGGCTGGCTCCCCACCAGCTCGGGCCTCAGCCTGGGGAGAGGCCACATCCACTCCACTCCAGGCAGCCCCGTGGGGAGCAGCTGTTTCTCTTCACTGTGGAAGCACAGCTACCCAACATCATGATGCCCCATCCCACCAGGCTGACACTGGATGTCTGACAGCATCACTCATCACTGTCACCCCCTACCCACAAGCCCAGAGCTCAGCTCCCTGCCTCAGTAGCCTCTCCCTTCTTCTTCTCCACCAGGTGACTCCCTGTCGTACCACAGTGGCCAGAAGTTCTCCACCTTCGACCGGGACCAGGACCTTGTTGTGCAGAACTGTGCTGCCCTCTCCTCAGGAGCCTTCTGGTTCCGAAGTTGTCACTTCGCCAACCTCAATGGCTTCTATCTGGGTGGCAGCCACCTCTCCTATGCCAACGGCATCAACTGGGCCCAGTGGAAGGGCTTCTACTACTCCCTCAAGCGCACTGAGATGAAAATACGCCGGGCCTGAGTGGCTGGCCCCATCGGGCCCCAATGTCCCCCTGGCTGCTCTGTCTCAAGTGCTCCCTCCGCTATGCCTGTCACCCCCCACCCCCAAGTCAGTTCTGCTGCTTTCTGGGCACCTGCTTCTCACAGGGGGCCTTATGGCTCTAGCCCCAGCTGATCTCTAAGCCAGACCCTTGCTCCCCTCAACCTGAGGCTATGCTGCCAACCGGCTTCCCAGGCCTCCTAGGAAAGGCACAGCCAGTCTGTACTTGGCTGGGCTCCACAAGATTTAGTTGCCTCTGCCCCATACCAAAAGCTAAGGACTAGGAGCTGCCCTCCCAGGCTGCAGGCTCTCACATTCCACCTTACCCAGCTTCCTTACTGTGGGCTCATCTGTCTGAGGCCACCCCAGTGTGCTAGTCTGAGCCGGTGCAGTCTGATCAACACTCAGTATGCCAGACCACCTGCATTTGGCCACCATGACCATGCCCCAGCAAGCCCCCAGCTGTTCTCAGAGCACCTCTCGTCCTCTGCCTGCCTCCCACCAACTTAGTCTCTAGTGGTGAGCACGATCGACCCCCAGCCCCATTTCACTATCATGCTCAGCTTCCCCTGCCCCGTCCCAGGCTCCCAAAGCTCAAGGCCAAAACTGTATGTCACCACAGCTACAGCACGCCACCTGAAAACAGCCAGTCAAGGTAGGCATAGATATAAGGTCCTTCCACTCACCCCAGGTTTGACCCAGGTTTGAAGTTTGACCATGTGAGGGGGCAGTGGACAACTTCTGCGGGACTGGGAGCAGGTAGAGAGTGGAGTCTCAATAAACCTCAGGACCTGAATGAACTTGGCTTTGGCTGTTGTGCATGCAAATGCATTTGTTTGGTCCCCAAAGGTGGGGACCTGCCTTCTCTGTTTCCTTACTGACAGCACACTGCCCTCCACTCCAAAAAATACCTGGAGTTAAGCTCTAGAGAGCAACTTGTATTTCACAGGCCTCATTTTAATGGCAAAAACAATGACTAATAATAAAATTATATAATAAAAATATAATACTGAAAAGGATCGCCCGGGAAACAGGGATGTCCTGATCCTCTCATGGCTCGGTGGTGGCTCAGGTGGCTACTTAAGGCTGCAGGGTGGGTCTGAAACAAACCCGCAGAGTAATCCCAAGCTGAGCTTCCCCTGCTGGGCCCAAGACTCCAGCCCTGGAGAAAGCTCCTGCAGGCCTTGGGTTGGGTCTTCCCCTGGCAGCAAGGCCCAGGCCATGGGCCTCAGGGCTACTGGAGGTCAGGCAGGTCAGCCAACAGCATCGGGGAATCCATCTGGATCTCACGCTGCAGAGACTCAATGTCGGAAGGATTCATGCCATGGCCCTCAAGCCAGTCAGCAAGCAGGGAGGCCGAGAGTGAGGCTGAGTCCGTCTGGCTGCAGGGGAAAGGGAGGTGGGGACCGATGAGCCTAGGCTGGCTCCTCCTGCCCCAGGAACCCAGTCCCATTCTGGAGGTTCAGTCCAGCCGACTTACCCATCCTGTGGCCCGTCAGCCATGCCCATATCAAAAGACTGGTTCAGGAACTCCTCCAGGTCAAAGCCGACACCGTAGCCAGCCCCACTGCCCTTTGGAGTGCCTGAGAACACGGGGGGCAGAGGGTCCTCCACCTGCGGGTGGAACAGCCGGTTACAACACAGGCACCACCAAGAGCAGGCAGAGTTCTGCAAGAAAGCCTGTCCTGGTATTGCTGGTGACTCTGCCTCGATGCCCATGGGTGACAGCACCAGCCTTAACAATCAGCAAGCTCTGGCTGGGGCCCATCTCCAGGTCAGACGAATCATTCTTAACTCTTAACACCCTGCTCATCAGCACTACACTCCTTCTACGAGCAAGGGGACAAGTTCAGAGACCAGCCCTATATGCTCCTCGGTTTTCATGGAACAAAACACATCAAAGCCTCTCTCATCTCCCTGCCCCCACTGAACAGCAAGGACTTCCCAAACCCATTCCAGATGTCCTCATGGCCTGGGTTTCTCCTCTCACCTGAGACTTGGACAGCTGCTGGGTCACCAGATTGACATCGGGTGACTCTGAGGTGGAGGGCTGAGTGGTCCCTCTAGGATCCGGAGGGGGTGGGCCAGACGGGAAATAAGGCAGAACACCCAGGGTGCTGGAACCAGGCATCCCAGGGGGTGGCATAAGTGACTGGGGAGCCAGGAGGCTGGAAGCAGTGGTGGTTTGGAGTGGAGCAGGGCCAGGGATGGGCCCAGAAATGCCAGCAGGGTGGGGAGGAGGGCCAGGGGTGGGGCAGGCAGGTTGTGGTGCAGGACTCGGGGTAGAGCCTGCAGGTGGCAGTGGGTGTCCAGTGGGCTGAGCTACAGGGCCAGCGGGAGGACTGGTGGGTTGGGCTGGAGGTGTTGTTACTGGGGCAGGGGCTGGTGCAACGGTGGGGGCTGGGGGCTGGGCCATTCGAGTCCAGCGCTCCAGCAAGCTGCGATCATTGTCACTGAGCACCAGCCCAGCCAAGGGATCAGTGGAGGGGCCCCCAGAGGCCCCAGTCCCTCGCTCCTTGCGCTCCCGCTCCTGCCGCCGCTTTTCCCGCTCCTTTGCCCGCTCCTGCCGCCGCCGCCGCTTCTCCTCCCGCTCCCGCTGGCGCTCCTGGGCTGTCACTGGCTTCCGAGGCTCAGGTGCTTCTACAGGGGCACTGGGGCCATCTGCAGAGAAGTTGAACAGGGAGAAGGTAAGAGCCTATGGTCCTAAGCCCAGAGTCCCTCTTCTGCCTCCCCATCCCCAAGTGAGCAACAGCTTCTGCTCTAGGCACCTCTGAGTCGGCTCCGCAATGACTTGAGCAGGGCAGCTTTGAGGGCTGCCTTGGTGTTGTCTGAGATGGCACCCTCCCTCTTTGGAGGGGCTGGTTCACTGGCCAGCGGGGCGAGCGGCTGCAGGGTCATATCAATGGTGTCAGGCACAGGGCCAGGGCACGGCAGTGGGGCTAACGGAGGTGACTCCATGGCACAGTCCCCGCTGGGAGCCCAGGAGCTGGGCATCTCAATGTCGGGGCAGCTAGGCTCATTCGCCACAGGCTGCAGAGAAGGCTGGAAGCGAATCTGCTGGCGGATGCCTTCGCGCCGTGCATGAAAGTCCTCAATCTCAGCCACAATGGCCTCCTTAATTCGCTCCCGGGTGAGGGCTTCTCGGTCAAAGGCAAAGTCAAAGGGCGGGGCACAGTCAGGCTCATCATCAGGGTCATGGTACTTGGCCAGGAAGGGGTGGCGAAGGGCAGCAGCTGCTGAGATGCGGGCACTGGGCTCAAAACGCAGCATTCGTCCCAACAGTGAGAGGGCCTGGCGGTCCGCACCTGGGTACACTGTCTCCCAGGGCACAGGCTGGCGTGGTGGCAGACTCTGGATATACGCCCGCACCCTTTCAGCCCCTACAGCCTGAATCACAGCTGGCGAGGGGGTGCCTAACACCATCATGATCAACTGTAGCTGGTGCACGTAGTTTTTGCCTGGGAAGAGCTGGCGCCTGGCCAGCATCTCACCGAAGATGCACCCCACAGACCACAGGTCAATAGCCTGCGTGTACTCGTGTAGTGAGAGCATGAGCTCAGGGGCACGGTACCAGCGTGTGGCCACATATTCAGTCATGAAGTACTGGTGCTCAGCAGGCGAGGTACACAGGCCCCGTGCCATGCCAAAGTCGCCGATCTTGAGTTCACAGTTCTCATTCACCAACAAGTTAGAGGGCTTGAGGTCACGGTGGATGACCTGAGCTGAGTGCATGTACTTGAGGCCCCGAAGCAGCTGGTACAGGAAGTAGCGCACATGCTCCAGTGTGAGCGGCTGTGAAGAGTGGATGATCTGGTGCAGGTCGCTCTCCATCAGGTCCAGGACCACATAACTAGAAGGGACAGGGAAGAGAGGTGTGGGCTGTCTGGCCCACACTCCAGCCCGACCTCACCACACCCTCCTGACCCCAGACAGGTAGTGGCCTTACCATCAGACTCTGTAGGGGCCATGGCATGGTATGAAGATTCTAGAGTCTCTACAACTGTTCCATGAACTTAAGTGAAGTTAAATCCCTTTTGTCTCCAGATCTATTTCCCCATCAGAGAAAAGATGAGGTTGGATTAAACCAGAGCTGACCAGTGGGTTTAGTTTGGGGTCTGTCTCCATTATTTGGTAGTGGCTGCTTGAAAGACTATGATGAAAACTGGGGTATCCTGTCCATTTTCTTTTTCTTTTTTTTTTTTTAGATTTTATTTATTTATTTTTAGAGAGAGGGAAAAGGAGGGAGAGAGGGAGAGAAAAACATCGATGTGAGAAACATCGGCTGGTTGCCTCTCCTACGTGCCCCAATTCAGGTACCGAACCCACAACCCAGGCATGTGCCCTGACCTAGTATTGAACCAGCAACCTTTTGCTTTTCAAAACGACACTCAACGGAGGCTTATTGGTGAAGGCAGCTTGTCCATTTTCTGTAGGGAAGTGTTCTATGATTGATTAGTGATGTCTGCTATGGGAAAAGGCAGGTGTAGTTACAGTAGGAATGTCCTACATTTACCATCCTACATACTGACATTCTGTAAAATTGGAAAACCTATACTCTTCCTTAAGGAATCATAGTTGTCCCTGGCAAAGTTCTAAGGGAGCACTGGTCCTGGAATTGTAGGAATTTTCCCAGCCTGCCTGACATTAGGTTCAGCGGCCCTTCCAGAACTTCAGCAACATGGTCCCAGCCTTCAGAAAAGGTCCCAATTCACCTCCCTCTCCCAACCCCACTCCTTACACAGATTTGAACTCGCCATAGGGGACAGTGGGCCTCAAGATGTCCTTGATGGCAATGATGTTGTCATGCTTGAAGTGTTTGAGGATCTTCAGCTCCCTAAGGGTCCGCTTGGCATTGGTCACCACATCAAAGGCATTAGGGATCTTCTTAATGGCCACCTGCTGGCCTGCGGGGCAGGGAAAAAGCAGATACTATAAGGTACCTTGGGGTAGCTGCAGAGTGGCACAAGGCCCCTGTCAACACCTCCCATCTAGAATGCAAACAACAGCTACTATGTACTGAGTACCTGCTAGTGCCAAGCCCTGTGTTAGGCACTTTACACACATTATCAGATTTTCCCTCCACATCTCCTGAGTTAGAGATCAGGAAATCTTGTCTCAGGAATTCACTGGGGGTTGCATAGCTACTCAGTGGTAG
Organism: Macrotus californicus; assembly: GCA_007922815.1. Lineage (NCBI taxonomy): Eukaryota > Metazoa > Chordata > Mammalia > Chiroptera > Phyllostomidae > Macrotus > Macrotus californicus. The sequence goes on from VMDR010007560.1 coordinate 35,828, forward strand.
AATCTAGACTGTATAATGCCTGTGTTCATTCTACCTCTCTCTCCCTCGCAGATCTCACCCATCCTATCACTAATCCCTTGTGCCAGTTTCTGGCTCCAGAACATATTTCTCTTTTAGAAACCGAGGCCAGGATCTACAATCTGGTCTAATTGGGATTGTCATTTTTCTAAGGAGGAAGGAAGTACACTGATGTGCTCGCAGAACCACCACGCCTAAGTTTCTGAGAGCTGTGACGAATACAGAGCCTGGCACTCGGATGGCACGTAACCAAAGTTTGTTGACTTAAACCAGAATTTGCGTCCCAATTTTCCTTCCTGGCTGTTTGAGACGGGGCAGCTTTCTCACTCTCCGGGAACCGGTTTCCACGTCTGTGAGCGGTACACCATAGGGAAGCTCACCCGTGAGACGACGGCGTGCAGAGGACACCACCCCATAGGCTCCGTTGCCTATGGTCTCTATGATCTCGTACTCGTCCCCAACGTCAAAGGTCACATCGAAGGAGCGGGCTTTAAGCAGGGCCAGGTTCTTGGCCGCTACAGAAGCAGCGGTGTTGGCGGGTTCCGCCTTCACCGTCCCGGGGGGCTCCCCAGAGCCATCCTCGCCGTCTTCCTCCTTCAGGGGCTCGGCCATGGCGTCTGTGTGGAAACGCTGGTGAGGAAGGGCTCGCCCCGCCCAGAACCTCAGTTTCCCCTCTGTGAGGCTGCTGGAGCAGGGAATTTCCAAGTTCTCTAAGCCGATGGAGACCGGATAGGGGGCAAAAGAGAGTGGCTGGCACGTAGCAGACGTCCCACACCCAGGATTCTAAGCCTAGAGCTCAGGTCCCAGTGGAACGCAGGGTCGGAGGTAGGGGAGGTGCCACAAGGCGCGGTCCAGGAAGAAAGGGAGGGGCGGGGCACTTCGCTTTCCTTTGTCGACACTCACCGAATCGCGCTTCATCCGACGTCTCCTCGAGGCTTTCGGGTCCTCGGAGTCCCCGGCCTCCTGTCCCAGTGGACGGGTACTCCAAGAGTCAATAGTTCACTTGTTCAAGGCCGCCGCCAGCACCTCAACGTCGCACAGTGCCCCGCGGGACCCAACGCCCCGCCTCCCACGGCCATGCTCCTTCCAGACTGTGACCAATCGCTGGGCTATTTCTGCGGAGGTTCCCACCCCTCCTGTTTGTCCCGTCCAATCCGAACCCATCTACCGAGGAAAAACACGCCTCTGTCGTCCCCGCCCCCGCGCGCCGCTGTCCAGCTCCAGGGCGGGAGCCGCCCAAACTGCGCTGGGCTCTGAGTAGGTGTGTGCTCCCGGCCTAGCGCCGTCTTCCGACGCATGCGCGCTGTCAGCCCCAGGCACAGAGTGAATGGAAGGCTACGCCCCCTTGCGTGCCAGCAGCATCTCTGTCCGCGCGGTCTCCGGCCATTCACAGCTGGTCTTGGGAGTCCGTAGGGGCTGAGATGTCCGGCCCCTTAGCGACTGTCCTTCGCGGCCGGCTCTCGAAATCCCCCTCATTTAGGACCTCTTCCTTTATCAGTACCCGTCGGTCGGATGGTAGTGCCCTGCCATTTTCCCTATCGGCCCCGGGAGCCCGGCTCTGGAAATACATCATCCCGGATAGAGGGTGATCCGTCATGTCCAAATGCAGAGTTCCCGGTCTTCCGGGATTCTAGAGCGTCCAGCCAGAAGCCGTCTCTAACTTCCGGTGGCTGGTCATTTCCACACAGTTTCCGGCGTCTCTGGACCTAGACTTGCTATTTCCTGGCTCCCGGCGTATTCCCTCCGTGTGGTGGCTCCCTCTGCCTCGGGGTCGCGTGCTTTTGAGCAGCTGTTGAATTGGAGTAGCGGTCAGGGCCATCCAGCCTCTAACCTTCCGAGATGCCCTCGAGTCGCCTGAGCCCAGAGTGGGCAGAGCCAGCACAGAAACCCAGGTGCCCTGACCCACTCCACAGCCCGACAGTTGATTCGTTTGTGTAGCAAATGTTTATCGAGCACCAGCCCTCTGAGGCTCAGTCCGAGGAGGCAGAGGTGGACATGGAAAGGCCGCGTGAGCTGAGAAAAAGGTTTTCAGCAGAACGTTCTAGGTAGGGCTGTAAGGAAGCAGGTTTTGGAGCTGGGACTCCAAGGATGGGTGTGTTTTCCCCAAGTGAGAAGAGAAGGAAGGCTGATGAAACGCCGACCGACAGTTCGGAGGAGGAGGACGCAGTTTCTGCGGGTTCTTACTCTGCCCTGAGTGACGACGGCGGACGGGACACAGTGGTGTGCGTCTGAGTGCCAGTCTGAGGGCTTCTCCTGGAGTCGCGAACTAGTGGCAGGAGAGTGGACCCAGATCAGAAATGAATTTTGATAAGCCTATACAAATTTTTTCATTTTGTTTACATTCCCCACTGTTGTATTTTTGTTTTTTACTTTTTACTAAAACATTCATACAGAAAGTTCCACTAATTTTCACAAACTTAATACACCAGTGTACTGAATTCAGATGGAAAAACAATTACCAGCCTTTCAGAAGATCCTTTTCTAGTGGTGATAGTTTTTGTAAACTCTTTTCCATGTATATTTTTTGCACTGAATTATAAGAGTTTTATTGAGTAACATACATTGTGATAGAAAAGTAGATACTACATTTTTAAAAATTCAACATAAGGAAAAATATACTTCAAAGTATTAATATTAGGACAAATAGGTAGACATAAAAACAATATCGGCCTCCAGAGTTAAGGTTGAACTATGAAATTTGCTCCTGGCGTTGGCTGGTGTGGCTCAGTCGGTAGGAGAGCCCTCTCACAATGGAAGGGTCACGAGTTTGATTCCTGGTCAGGGCACATACCTATTTTGCCAGCCAGTTCTGTCCCAGCACTACCATCTGCAGTCCAGGTATGTTTGGGAGGCAACCAATCGATGTTTCTCACATTGATGTTTCCCTCCCTCTCTCCCTAAAAGCAATGAAAAAAATAAATGTCCTCAGGTGAGGATGCAAAAAATAAAATTTGCTTCTGAAATTCTGACAGCATAGCAAAAAGCCAAATTATCTGTTACATGATTGAACATGAATAAAGAAATCATACAATGGGAAGTGAACATTTGCTATCACTGAGGTCTGAAAATATTTCTTTCGTGGCTTTTCTTTCAGTGATAAGTGCACAACTTTCCCCACCTGTGAAGTACATGCAGTATAAGGCCTGTGGTATCCTCCAGGGTACGGAGAGGGAATGCAAAAGAAGGACACAAAAGCACATCTTTCTAGGAACAAGGTAGACAGCTGTGTAATGGTCCTGTCTGATCCAGGAATAAACATAAAATATCAGAAGAAACTCAAAAACTATATCCTTTAAACTCTCTTCAGTTAGGTTGTATACAATAGTACAAGTTACAGACTTCAACATTCTGTGGCAAGAACTCACTGATTCTCATTTATTTTCAATCCACCATGAGCTGCTTTGCTCTACCCTCACTAGGCTCTGACTCTGTCCTGGAAAAGTCATCAATTACTTAACTATTGGGTTGGTCAAAAAGTCCATATGGTTATTTCCATAAAATAAGGGACACATTTTTAATTTTTACCAATAACTTTATTGATTTGGATATTTTGAGTATGTTGGCTATCTCCCACGTGATCTAACACTGATTGTTCTCAATGTCTTGATTTGATCGCTGTCAAGTTCAACTGGTCTACCTGACTGTGGAGCACTGTCCAGCAAGAGAAATCCCCAGCATGAAACTTCAAAAACCACTTTTGACCCTTTTGATCAGTCACAGCACCTTCTCCGCACACTGCACAAATCTTTCTTTGTGTTTCAGTTGCATTTTTACCTTTCTTGAAATAATAAACCATAATATGCCAAGAATGTTGCTTATTTTCTCCCATCTTCAATATTAAAATGGCTGTACAAAAATTCACCAGTTTTGATAAATTTTTTTAAATGCACATTGATATGACAGCTGTCACAATACAAGCTAACAAAATTGTTTCAAATGAAGTTAAAGGCAAACGAGCCATTTTACAGAAAAAAAAAACAAACGAACTTTTTTGGCCAACCTAATATAGTACACTGTTTATACTGTATTCTGTTTATGATGGACATTTGGGTTGTTTCTACCTTTTGGTTATTAAGAATGTGAGAAGTGGTATGTCTTTATGATTTTAATTGACATTTTCTCAATGATTAAAGATGTTGAGCATCTTTTCATGTGTTTATTGACTACTT